>JBBJLS010093179.1:0-21747 GCA_037577275.1 Bryconaethiops microstoma | reverse complement strand
TAGACTCCCGACAAATGACACCTAAACAATACCTGTCAAAGAATTTTTTTTTCTTTTCACTGAAGCACTACTCACAAACTGTGTGTGCCTACCCTTCACAAACTACAGTTCACTTAGCCTAAATATCCAGACAATTACATGCAAAGTGGACCATCACATCCATAACAACAATAAAAAGCCACTTATTTTACATGCGTTTGACTTTTGGGATTGTGACATGATGTTTTCCCATTTGCTTTAAATGTTTTCCCGTCTTTGACTGGCCAACATCACATCTGTTTGATACTTGTGCACTTGACAGACTTCCTCGGCTGATAATGCGCATCGATGTGGCCAAAATTAAAAAGGAATGATGAAACTTTATCCATTTCTAAATGTGTGTACATAGTTCTATATAGGGACTCTGACATTATGTAACCTATATCCCTGTTGTTAGAGGCGGGGGGGGGGGGGGTGGGGGGGGTTGTGTGTTGTCAGTAGCAAAAAATATAAAAATAAATCATGAATACTGACCGAGCTGTTCACAGAGCCCGCCCCTCTAAACTAGAGGAATTTCCACAGTCCTGACTGAACAGAAGGAGATTACCTGTCCAACCTCTCACTGCTCAGCTTTATTCAGAGGGCCGGTTAAAAACAAAGATGTCGCATACATTGGCATAAACCTAAGGCGGTTAGTCGCTACATTAGCTAAGTTAATTACTCCAGTGTTGATTGTAGAATGTATGAATGTAAATTTATTCATAGCCCCATTTTATGCATCCTACCACGGCAGAACGCGAAAATGCATCTCACAGCTGTCTCACGGTGACGTATTCCTCCTGCTTTAAATAAACATGTGCACAGGACTTCTCAGAAAAAATAAAGGACATTAAAATACATACATATATCTTACACAGACAGAATAATAATTTAATTCAGGAGCTCCAACTGTGGTGAACTATGGTGTAAGGTATGTTTTGCTATCAGTATTCATTTTAGCTCATCGGCTAACGTTAGCAGTGTAAGCAGGAGGGTGATGTGAAATTGCATATTTTGTGACTAACTCTTGGAAATATTACCATGTATGCAACTCAGGCCTCTATGCATAGGTATGATTTGTTTGAGGTAATCAACTGGTAATGCCATGCATATCCCCCTGTCAGTTGGAAATGAGACATTCATATTCATTCTCCATCATTTTTTCTTTATTCAGGTTACATATGGGGGAAAAAATCTTTTAAAAAATAATTAGGAAAACAAAAACCAAAAAAAACTTCAAGCTTTAAAATCTGGAACTTGAATGGCAAAGTAATGTAAAACTAATAGGATTTACCTCAAAATTACAAAGAAAAATGCTACATTTTTAATATGGTCATAAATTTTTATATTATGGGATAAATTTAAATTACAGTTATTTGTTGTGATTTTATGTAAATTTGTACATATTTTGAGAAAGCGGGAAACATACAGTAGAATTTGAACAGTATTTTTCCTGTTAAAAAAATTTACAAAAACACGTAATTTCTCATTACTGGAATTATGTGTAAAATAGCAGTTGATTCCTTAATTAAGAGAATATATCTGTAATTGTACAGAGTTTTGCACACAGCTTTTAAAAAAGAGAAACTACTTGTAAAAAATTATATTTTCTGTAAAATTACGACTTTTTTTACAATGTGGTGTTCTATACCCTTGAGCACCTGTCAAGGATTCCGAACCACTGACTGGTGTTTTATAACTGTGCGCCCCAGTCTTTTTAAAATATTTAATTTCCTCTTTAACAAGTCTGTTTGGAACTATAGAAAGGGGAATGTTTAGTTTAGCTACAGGGCTCAGAAATTCATACCACCCCTGGGGTTTCCCAGGGGTTTAACAGCCTGTGGGGCTGTGACACTTTTTAACAGATCAAATGTGTGTGTACCCATATGATTGTACCGTTAAAAATAAATTCACCTGTGTCCCTCCAAGAGGCCACATCCGTTTATTCAATCATCTTTTCTAATATGTATTGAGCATTCTTTTTACACCTTGAAGGTATATTATTTAAAACCTCTTTAACCATTTTACCACTGTCGTCAACATCTTGCGTCTCATTGGATGCATTTATGGATGTTTGTGGCATACACAGCGTTAATGTGTTAGTCGCATGATCTCCCTATTTTACCAACGACAAATATCTCTGTAAAAACGACATGTACCGTTTGACTTTTTCGTGCTGGTTCAAATCGATTCTACTCAGAATATTTTTTATAAACGCATCCAACTCGTCTTAGAGGTACATATACCACCGGGTATCTAAACGAATCGAAGTCTAAACGAATCGGGGGTTTTGGCTTTATAATCGATTAGAAGGTATCCGTAAGGTTTTTCCGTAGCATTTTTAAAACATTCCAGAAAATACTTTGTGTTACCAGGATAAATCTGCCTGGCTAAAACGGCAATCTGGTTGTTATCCCTCGGGTTTTTAAAAAGTATTAGATCATTTGTGTTTAAACTAATTGTACGACTAGATTTTCCCTGAGAAAATAGATTCTGTACCAAGTAGCACTGAGGTTCTGATGGTGTATTGTGTAAACACTTTCTCAAACGGTAAGTTTTACCCGCAGTTGTTCGATAGCCGTACATCTTTGTTTTCAGCTCTTTGTTCAATCTAATGCCCTCCTTCTCAAAGAACTGGTCTATGTATGTTTGCTTATCAGTCTCTGACACAACGTGTGCCGGGTAACTGCTAGCCTCCTGCTTGTGTTGTAAAAATGTTTTTACACAATCTGAAAACAATGTGTCAGACCTCTGGGGGAAATGCCACACCTCATCCACACTGTAAGCCTATACAGGTTGATTGAACTTAAAAAAAAATATTGAAACTCGTTGCCCTAAAAAAGCCAATTTCGACTTGTTGAAAAAATTATACTTTTTAAGTTTATTGTACTTACAATTTCGAATGCATTTAATTAAACATTTAGTTGACTGAAATAAAAGTTTTTAGTGCAATGCTATTGAAATCTTAGCTACATTAAACCTAAAAGGTGAGCTTTTTTAGGACAATGTGTTTTTTTAGGACAATGTGTTTCCATAATTTTTTTAAGTTCAATCAACCTGTATAGGCTTAAAACATAAAATCTTAATCTGAATGTTGACAGAACTTAATTTAAATTTAACTATTCACTATAAATGATTTAATGAAAATACACCTACATTACAAACAAGGACAAAGAATAAAGATTTACTTTACAATTTATTTGAAATCACTTAGCAATATCACTTTGTGACAAAACAAGAAATTGTCTTGAGTATAACAATTATTCAATGCAATTTATAACAGTTTATAACAATTAATAATGAACAATTATTTTTAATCTTTTAAACAGTGTTTACAAACCTTTTCAAATATCAAACAACCACGTTATTATACTGTATCTTTATGGAACATGAATATTTTGCCAAACACTAAGGCATAGTTTTAAGAACATCTGGTATAATTTTTAATCTAACAGTTATGACAGCAAGCCTGAAGAAACATGCATTTACTGTACCTGTTTACATGGCAAGCTGATTTTTAACAGCCAGAATCTTACCCTTCAACTCCTTCTTAACCAAACCCAGCAGAACTTGTTGAATGACAAGAAAGGTATTGCCCATGCACTTTGGGTAGCCTAGGTGCAGCATATAGGTTAAACCTAAAAGAAGACACCTGGCCTGGGGTATTGTCCATTACAACATTCCCCGCCAAGATGATTCCGACTGAGGATGGGTGGATGTAGAAGGACAGGGGTTGCAGAGCCACATCTTAATTTTCTCGGTTAAGGATTCCAACTGGCACATGTTGGTATGAGTCTCCATCATCAGAAGCCTGACAACAATAAATAGATAACAAAAATAAATATTGGCAGTGTACAATTTTATTGAATGTTTTGTAGTTGTATGTAAGCATAGTTTTTTGCGAATTGCATATACAGGATTTACTAATATATAAATTATAAAAATACTACAAAACATTACATTAAATTTGTTTTTGTATACAAGTCATTGCATATGGCATGACCTACTGATTAAATTTAAAAAATCTAAAGATTTCATATTATTCTAGATAGCATTTTAGAGTTTCAAAGGTGTCATAACATGAATTCAAATTTCTCCTTGATTTTTATTCCATTTATCTTTTAACTACAATATGACATTGTTTGGGTGATTTATTTATTGCTATTGTTAACACCAATGCACATTAAGAAACATAATACAATAAAACTATTGCAGTAAAAATGTATTAATAATACTTACAAAACATGCTTTGAAGAACTCGGTTGGGTCATCACCAAGAAGTACTGGAAGCCCTCGAATGACAACACATCGCATGTCAGTGAGATCAGAGGTCTGAGGTGTTGTAGTTGCAGAGAAACAACATTGTATCATTTGTCAACATGACAGAAAGGCAATTTACATGTATCATTATTTTATCTTTGTTACTGAAGATTTCTAAAGTTATTATATCAGGTTTCAAAATTCAGCAAACAATGGCATCAATTTATATCAATGGCATATACAAACAACGGCATATACAAACCTTGGCATCTTGCAGATTATTGCTTAAAATCTGTCTGCTTAAAAAATTATTTTCCTGGGGTGATTCAGAGATCAGTACTGTATCTGCAGTACTTGAAGCATCACTTGATATTTCACTTGATGCCTGCGTTTCATCTTCTGACACTGACACCAATTCAATCACTGGAATGATTTTCACTGTTGGCTTCTCAGGGAGCTCTTCCAGATTAGTCACATTGCAAAATTCATGATCAAACAAAGGATCTCGAAACTGTAAAGTAAAATTATAGTTCAGTTCCAGAGTGTTTCTGAGACAGCTGATGAAGTCTTCAACTGAGAATGGCTTTGAAGTCAGTGTGACTTTTCTGATATCAGCTTCTGTTAGAATAACCCGCAAAATCATGATTTCTTGAGAAGCCATCTAGAAGGAAATGACAAAAGAGTCAATTTAACAAAGAAACACTTCAATGTCACCATCAGTTTACCATGTACACTATATGCTGACAGGGGACTATCATTCAGATCTTCAAGTTGAAGTACACAAAAAGATGGCATAACTGCGCAGCAAAGCTCATAAGAACGAAGGTGCTCAAAATACCATGATGTCATGACTTTGGAAACAAAAAGTACCCCTGCGTTTACTGCAACAATGTGAATAACTTGTATAATCGGGTAGCCCTGAACATGATCCAGCTGAAAGTATCATGTCTGTCTTATAATCAGTCCCATTAATGCAGACAGATGGTGCAACAAGAAGTGTATGAGTTTGAGGAAGTTTTTGACCAAGAACTCTCTGAATGTTCTCTGGGAAAGTGTTAACTAACACTTGTGTAACCTTGGCCATTTCCATACCCAGTTTGATAAAAGAACTGCAGTATAGCTGATGGCTAAGAGCCCTTTGATGTTTCACTGCAAGTGTCATGGCAACATTCTTGAAGTTCTGGGCATAACGTATAACCTTTTTGAAGAACTTATGTTTCGCTTCAAAACGCATTGTCAAGACTTCAGTAAGTGGACCATGTACCCTAATCAGTTCAACGTGGTGTTCAATGTAGTGGTGTTTTGGTCGAAGTGTAAAGTCAGGGAAGGTTGACTGCAGAAGATTCCTATGCTCTGCCACTTTGTACTCAAGGATGTATAATGACTCTTCAGTAAAGTGAGGTGCCACAATTAATGCAACAATGTCCTTGAGGAGCATGAGCACTTCCCATGTGTTGTCACCCTCTGGAATGTTATGGCCAATAAGTGGAGGAAGAAGCCTAATTAGACACAATTCTCATGGCCATTTCCTCCAATTGTGACCTTGGTTGAGAAGCCCTTTGAAATCATCTGAGGGTGATCTGTTTTGTCAGTGAAAGTATAGGGAAATGTTTTGATAGCCTTATTTAATACATCTAGAGTGATGTATTTCTTTGCCATCAGGTCTTTGAGGTAAACTGACAATTCCACTGGGACCACTTCCTCAAAAACATCATGCAATATGTCAGGGGGATAACCACCAATGACATGAAAATGCTCTAAAATTGATGTGAGTGGGCACTGTCCTCTCACACCTGTTTCTCTACATAAATTTGGTTCCTGCAGTGATTCTTGCACATGCCTGTTGTGTGTATCTCTTCCTCTAAGATGAAATGCACCAGATCTTACCACTTGGTGTTGTGCATCAGTCCTGGATGCCATGCAACATCTACAAAACTTGTCCACAATGAAGCTTTCAGAAAATCCTGCAGGAGAGTGGGCACCAAGGTTATCTCCTGACACAGAGTACTGTTCCTTTAACACTTCTACCAAGATGCCCAATGTAGACCCCATGCTGTTCAAGAGTGGCTAAATCACAACGAAGTGGGTGCAAAACTCTTTCATATCCACACTCTTTAACCATTTCAGTGTTGCACAAGAGAGCAAGCGGAATTAAGTTTAGTGTGGATCTGTATTTTCCATGCAAGTTTGCAATAACCCAGTATAGTGCACACATCTTATGTTTTCTTGTAGATGTTCCTAAAGGGTTAGCCACTTCGAAATCATCAATATATAGATCCAAAGCGATTGTGAATTTATCACAACTAAGAAGGGCCTTCTCTCTAAAGCCATCACTACATGTCATATATACATGTGGTTTATGTTTGTGTCTTGACATAGCCTTATCCAAAATGTCTTTCTTGTTCAATAGTTTCTGTAGCATCTGTAAGATGGGAACATATGCTACAGTTTTTCTTCCGTTCTCAACTACAAACTCTATAGGCATTACCAGAGGAAAATTGCACATTACATATGATGCTCTTCTTTTACTAGTTGCTAAACATCCATTTTTTCCACATGACTTGTACAATATGTCACTTTCTGCCATAACCTCAAACACCTCTTTCACAACTGACTCATCTACATGTCCAAAGTGTTTCTGAAGAACAGCCTTTATGTTCTTTTGCAAAAGTGGCTGAGACAGCTGGACTATTTGGTAAAGCTGTTAAATTACTTCCTGAACAGAGCTCTCTGGTATGTGAAGGATGGTTTGCATTTTTAAAAAAAGAGCAGATAAATTATATTCGAACTGTTGTCTTAAATCTTGCTTCTGCATTAAAATCATCTTGGTCCAATTCACCCGGAAGCATCTCCTGCGCAGCATACTCCTCCTGAGTGTCAATTACACTGTCATTTTCAGTCTCCTTACTCTCTATCTACTATTAACTCTGGTTTGAACAGTGTCTCATTTTGATCTTGGTGATGCTTGCTTTTGTGTGCACTGAATGTGGAACATACACTGCTTTCAAAGTTACAGCCTTGAAATGGAAACTGAACTCTTTGGTGGTCTTTGAGATGTCTACGCTGAAGATGGGGAAAATATTCAGTAATCTGACAGGGTTCAAGAAAATCACAAAGCTGACAGCGAAACTTGACTTTAATTATCCTTTCAGAATGTTGTTTTTAATTTGCTGTATGAACACAAGATAAGTGTATTTTAAGGCTATTGAAAGACTTCAAAGTACACAAACATTCTTGATACATTCATGGCAATGGCTGGCTTCTTGCATTGCTACCATGTTTAATTCTGTAATGTTTTAAAAATTACCCTCTTTTGTCACAAGCAAATATGCAATACTCATATTTCCAGCTTATCCTGCTTTGATCTCCCTGGAATCTGCAGAGCTACAAAAATACGCATTAGATTACTAGCTGACAAAACACATTTACATCTTTTGATCTGTTATCTCCAAATTTCCCACAAACAGCTAACCAAAACAATTAGAGTGCTACAGCTATTTATGTATCTAGCTCTTCATTCTAATGAACTGAAGATGCACTTACTAACACCATGCTGATGAGCACGAGGTTACATGTCTTTGAAAACTGCTAACTGCTAACCAATATGGATTAGAATTTCTTACATGCGAAAAAAGGGTCAAATTTCAATGTATGCTAGTCTGTTTAATACTTCACTCACAAAGAAATGTAAAAAAGCTTGAATAGGTCAGTGATAAAGTTGCGCTTTATCTGCGTTAATAATTATGTTGAACATTTCATAACCACCACCGAAAAAATGATCGTTTTATACAACCGTTAAAGCTTTGTTAATGAGGATGACCGATCGAATACAACATTCATATTAGACTTTAGATGTGACAATCTCATAAAGCACGTCTTCGTATATAACTGTAACTTTATATAGGTTAAATGCGGCGGCCGCAATTGGCAATAACATGGCAAAAATGAACACGTAAACACTTTTTTACATATTAGATTTTAGATGTCACGATCGCATTACGCACATCTTTGCATAGAAGGTTATATAAATGTGGCGGTGGCGGTTGCAATTGAACGGAACAATAATGTGGCAAAAATAAACATGAACTTAACGTTAGACACAGTTTAATCTTACATGTAGTTTTCTTGCTAACTGTTACATATTTTGTTTAATAAAGGAAAAAACAAATGTATGAGCTGTCTGAGACAAAAGTGTGAAGTCTTACAGTCACCAGCTGACATTAGAAAATGGCGCAGTATCAAAGAGCCAATCACATTTTTCCTTGCACACCGTTTGTTTGACAACAGGCTAGAATAGGCTATGTTAAGTACATTCAATTTAAACATTCCAACAGAATGAAAAATATCATGCAAATCGTACAACAAACTAAACAAATTGAGTAATTGGGCAAAACCTTTGGTATTTATGTTTATTGAATCTAAGTATTTTTAATTAATACAATTTTAGGGACAACAGTGTGGCTAACGACCTATTTTTTAGATGTCTGCCGGTTGCTAGAACCAGTTGGTAGAACTTAATGATTTTGGGTGGTTGTGTAATGCTATCATGATCCCAGCAGGTGGCGCATGAAGATGTTCATCAGAGCACAAAATATAAACCACACACCCGTGTGTTTATAATAATGGAAAAAAGCTATAATATCATAAAATAAAAATCTGCTTTAGGCCAAAACCTCCTCAAAACTATCCTAAAACAATGCTTCAGGTATCATGTCATTTATTTATTTATATATAACTTTCGGTCAGGGAGTTTTTTGGGACATTAAACTCCTCAGACATCTGGTTTCATTCACCCCTACTGTAAAGAATCTCAACTCTCCTGATCCTGAGTTTCTCTAGAATGGAGCTAATCTCTACAATCTTTTCATTATGTGGAAATAAAAAAAAACAATGGAATTCCAGTGTAATCTCATCAAACTCGTTTTTATTACCATTGATTATGAAAGTGCAGAAAGCAGAACGGGGATGTTGCAGGGGTCTTCCCAGCAATGTTTTCCCCCCTCAACTATGAACTGTTTTATATATATTTTTAGAGAGAGAGAGAGAGAGAGAGAGACAGAGAGAGAGAGGACTTACAGTACTGTGCAAAAGTCTGAGGCACCTGCAAAAATAATATTTACAAACTGTTTAGATGAGCAGTGAATGTTTTTCACATTAATATTACTAAACATACTAAATAAAAAAATAATAAACATAAAACACTATACAGGAAATAGTGATATTATGTTCAGTATATCACTGTGTCCTTGTGTGGAAGTCCAGTATTACTGTATTTTCCATCAGAAACCTGGTTTGACTCAATCAGTCCTTCATCAAACTGAACTAAATTTCCTGAAGACTTAAATTAACGCAAGAAATCTACTTTCCGCACTTTCATCCTGGCAAAATCCTTTATCAGCTCCGAATAATCAAGGGTTAGGCCAAAATCTTGCTCAATTGATAATAATGCCAAACCCTTCAGTCTCTCTTGGGTCATACTGGTCCTCAAATCATCCTGTAACGCGACAGTTACAGGGATGGTCAAAGCAATGCGTAGCACTGCCACAGTGTTTGGGAAAGGATCTTGCAAGCTATTCTCGTATATGAATTGCAAACTTTGCAAAGCAGAAGCCTTTGGTGAAACCAAATGTGCTAGAACGCGCAACTCGGTACACAAATCAAGAGCGTCAATATCAGACCCACTAACTGCATCTGTTAAGACCTTGCTGACAGCTTGACAACAGCTTTTCAAATCACTTTCACTCATACGCGTCATGCGTTGGAAATCATGTAAAAATCCAAAATAATCGAAATGAGATTTAATCTGCTTGAACCGTTCTGTCACTAATACTTTGGCTTGATCTAGCAATACGTTGAAGAACTCCATGCGGAATTTTTCTTTTAGGTCATGTGTTGCCTCATCACGAGCTTCATATACAAATTGTCTACATACTTTCCTTCTACGCACGTTCTGAGGTAGTGGAAACTGTATCTCATCTTCCTCAAGTTCGAGTTCCGCAGCAAGTCCTTTAGCTGCATCTTGGGCAGCTTCAAAGCCTGTGTCCTTATAGGATTTCAAGAAGTCTATTGTGTTCTCTACGCTCTGTAAAGCAACGCCAAACTGCATGTACTTGTAACACTTTGCTCACAACATTAATTTGGGCTAGGAGATCATGCCAGATTACTGATGACACCAAGAAAGTGTAACGTTTAATTTGTTTTGCCAAAGAGGCAGCCTCAGTTCTTGCTTTTGGGTCATTTGAGCTTTCCGATACCTCAACCAGAGTATCATAAATCGATCCTATCTGAAAACGGTCAGCTTGAACCGAATCGATGCGGCACTCCCAACGTGCTTCTGAGATTTGCTTCACTGTGAATCTTTCCACACGATGTTTCAGTATTTGCCAGCGTTGAGTTGACGCAGCAAATAATCCGTATAGCTGATGCAAAATCCCGTTTTGGGATGGCACATTTCTACTTGCAGTTGTACTAGACCTCTTTGCGGAGGTCGTTACGATTCGAAAGAGCCCTCCCGCAAGTTTCTAGGAGGTTCCTAGGCTTGAAAATATGCAGGGACCCTTCTGACTGTCCACCTTCGACGGACCCCGAGAGGGGAGAAAACGGTCGGCTGGTATGTGGAAACGTTTGCCTGGATCTAAATGAAAATTTTATGCTAAAATAAAGCGAAATGCACACAGATATTTGAGTATATTTGAGGAGAATTTCAAGCGGAAATTGGAGCGATGGTCCGAGAGACGCAGTTCGAGGCGAATTTCTACAACTGTGAGTACATGGTAATTTATCACACTGCGCTAAAAGTGTCTATAAGCTGCCTGGGTTGTGCTTTCGAGTTTCTGTGTAATTGTTTTATTGTGTTTTGAGTGAGTATTGTGGGCTATTGTCTCGCTAAAGCCGAGGCTAAGAAGCCAATGCAACTTATACATTTCCCATGCCACGCCCACGCCCCCGGCCACGCCCACGCTCCTGTTTCCCTGCCTGCTGCCCCTGCTTCTACCCTTCCCCTCTGAATTTGCCTCAGAACGATCAAATTTAGGCTGGTCTTCTGGCTCCCCTTGTGGATTCCCCAGCCATCACAGTACCCTTATATTGCATGTGGCTGAATTTTAAAAATCGTTTCCATTACCCGCCCACTTCATTCACATCTTTGATCAAAGCTTGCTTACCAACCAGCCTCCTGCAGTCCCTGATATGTGATAAAGTTCTTTAATCCATGCCATGATGAAGGTTTTGAGTTTTTTTATTGTTTTGGTTACAGGGTTTGTTTGTTTTGTCAATCATTTTCATTTATCTGTAAACTTAGTTAAGCAAATAATGAAACATACATAAAATAAAACTATTTTTATAAAGCTTTGTCTTTTAAAAGCAGTACCATCTGAAAAAGAACCATGAGATGCAAAATTAATACATTTTAATTAACAACAATTATTGACATATTGAAAAGCTGAAAAAAGTATCTGAATTTTTCAAAACAGTCGAGATCACTTGCCTGACTGTCCACATGCTACATATTTTAACAACATATTATTCACATTATACATGGAAAAAAGGTCTTTGGACTGTGGGGAGAAAACAGAGCTCTGATCCGAAACCCACACAGACACTGAAAGAAATCTGACCACCCAGTAAGGAATTGAACAACAGGACCTTTGAGGCGACAGAGATACACGCAATGTTTTTCCTCCATATTGATATATCTGTGGATCCTTAATTTTCATATATGAAGCTCTTTCCACTCTCTAAAGAGTGACACAGTCTCTGCTGTGGTGTTTCTGGAGACCACTCTTTCTAGAGAAACCCCATCCACACTTTAAGCAATAATAAGGTTTCTGTCCTCTGTGAATGCGCTGGTGTTGTTTGAGTGTATCCATCTCTATAAATCTCTGTCCACACTCAAACGCTGGTGTGTTTGCAGATTAATTTGATGGTTAAAACTTTTCCCACATTCTGAGCAGTGATACAGTTTCTCTACTGTATTAATGGGTTGGTGTATCTTGAGACTATGACTATCAGTAAAACACCTCCCCCACTCTGAGCACTGGTAAGGTGTCCTTTTATGTGTTTATCTGTGAGATGATGTGTTGAAATGGTTTGCAGAGGGTGTTTTCTGAAGACTGAGGCTTCTGAATAATTAAACCTCTCCTGAGATCAGCAGTGTCACATATTCCTCTCTGGGTTCACAGAAATCCCTCACAGTGGCATCCACTGATGTAGTTGTGGAAGTAAATTTTGACTGTGTACGTAGGTGAGCAGTAAAATAAGAAGACTTGCAGGTGATCATTTCTTTCTGTAACATAAACATAAAAAATTAAAAGATTCAGTGCCAGGTGCAACAGAATAGTGAACAAGACAGAACCCTTGTGACCCTCATGAACCTACAGCTTGATAAATTTATGACTAAATCCCAGCCACAGATATATTTGAGCTGAAAAAGACCAAATCTCTAGAATAGTACCCAAGATATAGAGCCACCAGAACGTATTCACACACCTTTTTCCATATTTTATGTTGCAGACTTAATTTAAAAAAGATCTGAGTGTAGTTTTCTTTCACAAAAAAGGTCCATAATGGCAAAGTGAAAACATGTTTTTAGACATTTAGACATAAAAAAAGTAAACATTTAAACTAATGCTGGGCAACGATTAAAATTAATTTTATTTATTTATTTATTTCCGTGTTGTGTCCAGCAGCTTAGTAAGCAGAATGTGAAGCTGGTGCCATGATGCGCCAGACACGTTTGCTTTGCCAAATGGGGCTTTAACGGTATAAGACCCTCTTGTTATCTTTAATAACTTACTTTCTTTCTTTCTTTCTTTCTTCCTTTATTCATTTTATTTTTTATAATTAAGCCAGATCAGGCAGTGGTAGAGAAAATAGAGAAAGAGACACAAGTGAAGACAAAGAGAAAAGAAAAGGGGCCAATATAGGGAGAGAAAACAGGGAAAGACAAAGAAGAAATCTAAATGAAAACTGGTGCAACTGTGTCATCGCTTCAAATGCTGCATCTGAAAAACAAGAACCAGCCACACAAACACAGAAAAAAACACAAACCAACAACTACCCTGTCACAGCACAGAAACAACATACACACCTACGGCAACACTGTAACAACACAGAAATAACATACACACCTACGGCAACACTGTAACAACACAGAAACAACATAAACACCTACGGCAACACTGTAACAACACAGAAACAACATACACACCTACTGCAACACTGTAACAGCACAGAAACATCATACACACCTACGGCATCACTGTAACAGCAAAAAAACAACATACACGCCTACTGCAACACTGTAACAGCACAGAAACAACATACACACCTATGACAACACTGTAGCAGCACAGAAACAACATACACGCCTACTGCAACACTGTAACAGCACAGAAACAACATAGATATCTACAGCAACACTGTAACAGCACAGAAACAACATACACGCCTACGGCAACACTGTAACAGCACAGAAACAACATACACACCTACGACAACACTGTAACAGCACAGAAACAACATACACACCTACCGCAACATGGTAACAGCACAGAAACAACATACACACCTACAGCAACACTGTAACAGTACAGGAACAACATACACACCTACGGCAACACTGCAATAGGAAAGCAGCCGGACCAGAAAATGCGACTCCCTCCAGTCCCTTTAACAGATCAGATCACAGTTTGGTATTCCTGCCCCCCGACCTACACATCCACTGTTCTGGTACCAAAGAAGTCTTCTCCATCTGCCCTCAACGACTAAAGACTGGTTGTCTTAATGCTCAACATCATGAAAGTCCTGGAGAGACTGGCACGTCTCAGACCTCAGGAAGATCGTTCTGGGTGAAGGACTGCGTTCAGTGTGGTGCCAATAGTTTTGCAAGGAAAATTTAACTCCACAATGAGGTGATGGCAGATGCTTCTTCTTGGGGGAGGAATTCCGTCTACACCACAACTGTGTTTTCGAAAATAAGAGCCCAAGTCCGAAACCTTTTCCACTCGTGGTCCGGTGGAGGATCTTCTCCCCAGCTGGATTTGAGCATGACATTTTAATTAATATTCAGCCCTCAATTCCACCATGATTTCACGAATGGCCATGTCTTTGTTAAAACAAACAAACAAACCATGTCCAAAGGCCTCATGGACAGTTTACTCCATTTGAGAGTATATCTGGGTTTTTCCATACCTAAATGGATCCAAAGAGTCATTCTCAAGGACACACGCAATGGTACATCTTCGCTTATCTTCACTTAAGTGCAGTGTTTTTAATTTTAGTCTGGAGGGCTCCTTTGAAAGTGCAATCTTTGGGAATTCCCTTCCCAGCCCAGCTCGAAGGACCAAGGTTTCATCCGGTTTGAGCATACACAGGGCTGAGGGAGATTTTTTGTAGTGCTAGTAAGGCCTCTAACTATATCTATATCTATATATATATATATATACACACACACACACATACATTTTCTACCATAGGAGCTGCTTTATTGGTTAACCCGCTCAGGTCCAAGGCTTGTCAGGCACTTTGAGGCAGTTTGCTACACCTTTACATTAAGTATTTGATCTAACTAAGAACATCTATGCAAAAGTGACACATATGGTTATATTCTGGAAAACCTCAACAATAATAGTAAGAGAGTAAAGTGAATGTAATGAAGTTAGTTTTTATTAAAATTTTGTGTAAATATATGACAAATACCTATTTTCAGAGGTCTTCAAACTAAGTAAAAAAACACACCCCATAAATATATCTGAGCAAGACTTTTCAAGTTTGAACCTGTTTTGTCTACAAAAAGAAAGAAGAGCATTCAGAAATGTAGTTTCAATACAATTTGTAAAAAAGTCAGACTATCTGACAAGCTTTCTCTGACGCCAGAGGCTCTTTCACATGCATATACATTAGATGGGTGTATCACACCTGTAACTTCCCCCTCTCCCTAATATGGCCACCCCCAAAGCTCTACAAGGTACTGCAAAGAAAATAAGCCCCAAAACAGAAAACACTAAGAGCAGGCTATCCATCATTCACACCTAATCGGTTACGATAATTTACACCTTTTCAGTTTCTGTCTACATGTACTTCTAGCAACACCTGACAATAATTTGCAATTATAGCCTTTCTGACACAAGGAGCACGCTATCTATCATTTACACCCAATCTGTCACCTACCATAACAAAGACATGCATACTAATTATAACAGTATTTTAACCATATGAAATAGAAAATACAACAGTATTTTAACTATATGATCATCTGACCAGCAAAAAACAGATATAAGGCTACTTACACATCAGAATTATGTTAGACAGGATCAAGCCGAAGCTCAAAGTGCATCCATTCACCATCGCTGTCATCACTGGATAAAAAGTTTTCCTGTGTGTGCAAAAAGACCAGACCATGAGCCTTCATTTATGGGGCATGTTGTCACCGCCCCCTGCTACACAATGAGCCAAACACACCACTGCTATTCAGCTATTCAGATATTCAGGTGTTTTCCATCTGAATAGCTCAGGGGCGTGTCAGTAATAGGCTGCTGCCTGAGGCACAGAACATCTCAAGATTTCTTTTTTTCTACTTAGAAAGCGCCATCGATTTTATTTTTAAAAATACATATTTGAAAACTAGAAGATTCAAGGTTTTTAGTGGTGTTACATGGTGGTATATGTTTCTAGGACACTCACAGAGGAAAATTCACTGAGCTTTAGATTATTGTTTTGGAACAGTCGCCCAGGGACACATGTGAACAAGAACATTTTTTTTAGGGTTAAAGTTTAGGGATGAGAAACTCCTACACATGACCGTGGCTGTGGGTTCAATGGAAGAATCTACAGTACTGGGTCACATGGTTAGTCAAATCCTAAAAGTAACTTAATTACTTCAGAGATGTTAAGTAGTGGCGCCGTGTTGTATGAAGTTGATCAGAGTACTTCCCCCTATTGATAACCTGGCTGTGTTTATCAAAAGCTCACTAATAAAAATTCTACTCATGGATTTCTTTTGTGTATTTTTTCTTGTTTTTGGAAAACATAACATGGGTCTGCTTCTCAACTTCACTGCTGCTGGAGGACCAGAGTAACAGAACTAGCACCCCCACCTGGACTGAATCTGACCGTTCTGACCATCAGTCTCTCCTAAAGTGTTCAATGTTTTGCATTTCTTTTGTACATTCCTTCTCAATGGGAAAAGCATTCTGGTGAAGCTCCGGCCTTTTCAGAATCACAATGTGATTTTACAATCTGTCCCTTCGCATAAAGTGCATCTTTGGGAGAAAATGGGTTTGTCTCTTAACCATTATGGCTCAAATAATGTAAAAAAACAGGCTGTTCTGGAAACGACAGTGTAGTTTTCCCCTCGAGGAGCAGGAGGAGGAGGAGGAGGAGGAGGAGGAGGAGGAGGAGCAGCAGCAGCAGCAGCCTTTACTGAAAAAGTAGAGCATTCTCAGCCCAGTCCGGTAAAATAGAGTTAAACACGGTGTAGAGTGTAAATGCATTAAACAGCTCTTTACCTTCAGCTCCTGTTTCTCTAAAACAGTCCTGTTAGAAGCAGAGAAGCGCATGTTCCATCCTTCTATTTCTTTATTCAGAAGAACAAACGCAGCAGGCCATGAATACACACAACAGGAATAACACTCTTCTTCTCGCACAGTGTGTGTGACTCTTACAAATGTTGAGAACAAGATCGCGATCTGGTGACATTTAACACCTCCACTAGCTCTTATCTCAATGATTCATAAAGAAAATAACAAAGGTATGGTTTACCTTTCACATTAATCTACATCTTCATAATGGATCTTTTTCTAGATACTAAACATGTCTTTAACAAACACCTTTAGTTTTGATTTTGTGGCTGGTTTTGTCATTACATCAGCAATCGTTCGTTCAGTAGGACAATACTCCAGCTTGACTTTACCACTATTTACAGTTTCCCTCACGTAGTGGTACTTGATATCAATGTGATTGCACCGTTGCCTGTTTCCTGGGTTTCTAATTAGTGCTATTGTACCCTGGTTGTCTTCATACACTTTTGTTTGTGCATACTGGTATTTGTCTATAACTCTCAGTAACTGTTCCCGATACATACATTCTAGTATAGCTAATGCCAAGGATATGTATTCTGCCTTACAGGTGGATAATGCCACTGTTGGTTCTTTTCTTGTCTTCCGCGATATTAAAGAACTCCCTTCACTTAAAGTGACAAAATATCCTGCTGTACTGCATCTATCTGTTGCGTCTGGTACCCAGTCCGCATCGCAGTATACTCTCAGTACTTTAGAGGTACCAGAACACTTGTTTCACTATGTTCCAGTGTTCCACTGATGTTTCAGCGAAGTGCTGAGAAAGTTTACTAACCACAAAATTAATATTTGGTCTTGTGCATGTAGACAAGTAAATCAAACTTCCTACTGCTTCTCTGAGCTTTCTGAGATCTTTCATTTTTTCAGCTTACTCTGAATATCCAAGAATGTGTTCACAAGGGGTTTCTCTAGGTTTACAATCCTGCATCCCAAATTTCTGTAGTATTTTGTTCACATACTTTTCCTGGGACATTGTGATTTCTCCTTGTTCTTGTTCAAAATCTATCCCTAGGAAATATTTAAATTTAATTTTCCTAAATCTTTCATTTTGAATCTGTCGATGAGCATCCTTTCCATGCTTTCAAATACATTTTCTTGCTGCCCCAATCAGATCATCAATCCATGTTATAAGGATCACCTTTCCATCATGTTTCTCTCTTGTATATATACAGTGGTCAGCAGGGTTCTGTACAAAATTGTTTTGCATCAAACATGTGTGTAACAAATTATTCCAATTTCAACCTGTTTCAGACCAGTGATGGATTTCTGTAGTTTATACACAAGTTCCTTGCATTTTTTCTGATCTTTGTTCAGGCAAATAAGCTGAATTAACGTCCATCTGATGCAATATTAGATTTTCTTGTACTGCTTTTTGTACAACTATTCTGAAAATTCCTCTTCATAGTAAGTTAATGGTTTCTAATAATATACCGTTCCCTACGTCCTTTCTGAACAGCATATCTGTGCTTTACTCAATCTTATCGAGCACCTGTATGGCCTGCGCTTATGACTGGTATGCACGCGCTGCACGAATGGACTGCGTCACGCATTTTATTGGCAAGGTCTGTGCACGCAGGATTTGCATAGCGGTCATCAGAGCGGGCTGTACCGAGGATGGCAGAGCGCTGTCCTTGAAGGACATTCAGCTTGGACTAGAAAATGGTCAATTTACTGTTAAGAAACCCACATCGGGCAAGTCTGATGTATGGGAGTCTTTTTCGTGTGTCATAGATGCAGATGGGAAAAAAATTACCCTTCGCGCGTTGCGATAAACGCCTAAAAGTTTTGCTGTTTAGCAGTCACAAGACCCGGAACCTCAGGGTTAAGGCGGCACTCATGCCTCATTACAAAGGGGCAAACCAAACTGGCATAGGTCGTTGCCAGAGCAGTTGAAAAAAGGGACCACAGAGACATGTGTTGAATTTGTTTGCCAAGACATCCAAACTTATGATACTGTCTCCGGAAAAGGCTTCACACGGCTGGTCCAACGTTTGGTCGACACAGCAGCAAAAATAAGAAAATTCCATGTCAGTGAAACACTACCACACCCAACAACTGTGTCAAGAAATGTTGAAACGAGGGCTCAGAGTCTGCGTAGACATGTTGTGGACGAAATCACTGCAACTATATCGAAATTTGGATGCGCAGTTACAGCAGACATATGGACAGAAACATGTCGTAAAACGTCATTTTTGTCTGCAACCATCCATTACGTTAATGAGCAATCTGAGCTACATTCAAGGGTGCTTTTTGCTGCCCCACCCCCCACTCAGGACAGCAGGGCAAGCTAAAAAAAAAGTCACTTAAACAATCTGTAGAAACGCGGTGGAATTCTAATTTTGACATGCTAAATTCTGTTTTGGAACAGTACGAAGACATCGCATCTGTGAATAAGAGCAATAACTATGACAAGGTTAGACGCATCAGCGTCAGCACGCTTAAGTTGCTAGTACCATTCCTAAAACCCTTCAAAGAGGCAACTGACGCCTTGGAAAACAACAACACAGCTCAAAGCGCCCTACTGGTTCTTCCGTGGTCTGTGGGATTAATTGAGCACTGTATATCAGCCACAAAAGAACTTCTGCTCTCTGAAATCGCAACCGTTTGTGTGACAAGCCTGAAAGGACAGTACTTCGCCACATTTAGTTCACATGCTTTATGAAATCGCAACCTTTCTGACACCAAATCTGCGAAGTTTGAAAATGTTAGATGAAAGAGGGCGACAGGAGGTCATACAGGGAGTCAAGGAGATGATCGAAGATTTAACGTTTGATACACACGATGAAGATGTCAAGCCAACACGCCTACTGTTCTCCATAAATTTCAAATTGAGAAAATGATCGTGTGGCTCAAAATCACTAGATGTTCAGATTCAGGAGTACAGGACCATGAAACTTGAACTACCAAGTCAAGAAAAAGTTTTGCAATGGTGGAATTCACATCGTTCGCAGTTCCCCGCCCTGAGCAACCTTGCAAGAAGTGTCCTCTGCATCCCGGCCACGAGTGCACCAAGAGAGCATTCAGCCTTTGTGGTTGGATTTTGGAGGAGAGACGTTCGGTACTGAAAACGTCGTCAGTCAGTGATATTCTTTTCCTTCATGGATATTTAAAATAATTTGGAAAAGGTGATTGTGCAAGTAATTAGACGTTTTCGTTAATTTCATTAATGGCTTACAATTTTGAAATATCATTTAATTTATTACTAGTTATTATTGTATTTATATATTTTGTTTTGTGGGAGAGACGTTGAAATCGACGTCGGGACATTTTTTGGTTAAATTGTTAGGTTAAAAGTGATTTAATTTCGAAATGGCTACAAGCCAACGAATTTGTTCTTTTGCTTATAATTTTAAATGGCAGATGTTTTGTTTTCAGCTACATTTTTCCTAAGCTACTGCGTTGACAAAAAATGTCACAATTGTATTTTGAATAAAAATAATAAATATGCTACAATTTTGTAGATTTTTTTCTACATTTGTTTTCTCCAACCCATTTTTCGTATTAGCAGCATCTTGACAAGAAGAATAAAAATAAAATGAATTGTTGTACAACCTACATTTTTTTTGTTATCCCTCTCTTTCGGTTTAAATGTGAGATTCTGGAAACAGATAAAAATGTATCGGGAACAGTCGGGTCGTGAAGAAAATGATTCTAAGCGGGCAGCGGGTGAACAAAGAGTGAATATATAGCAGGAGCGGCACTAAAAAAACAGTCCCGCGCAGACCTCTACTTTGAACAACGTCATGCTTGCAACTCTGTGGACCCAGTTTGGAGAAGAACCTTTTCTATTCCAGCATGACTGTGTCTCAGTGAACAAAGCATCCCCATAAAGACATGCTGGAGGAGTTCAGTGTGGAAGAACTTGACTGGCCACACAGAGTCCTGACCTCAACCCCATCCCGCACATTTGGGATGAACTGGAAGGAGATTATGATCCAGACATTCTCTTCTAACATCAGTGTCTGATATCATAAATGCTACAGAATGAATGGACACAAATTCTCACAGAAACTCCAAAATCTTGTGGAAAGCCTTCCAAAAAGAGTGGATTATTATCTTCTTATATTGTGCAATCATTTTACCATGTGAAATATCACCATAACAATATTACTGACCTACTCCTGATCTCTATTACAGCAGTAACAGACTCATAACCACTATTAGTGTTACTAGTAATTCACTGGACTGTAAGTTATTTATCTACAGTATTTGTATACAGTACCTGTATTTATACACTAAGTATTTTCTGCAGAGTTTTTATTGGATTACTTTAGACTTTATATTGTTCTTGTCTTTGTGTCTCTGTGTGTCTGAGCAGGTCTAACATGAGCGGTTTCCTCCAGGATCAATAACGTTTTCTGATTCTGATTGACCTGATTCCGGTTTCTGTGTACGTGCAGGTGGATGTACCTGCTCAGCTCCAGCGAAAGCATGGTAGAAGCAGGACACATAGGTCATAATGGCTCTCTCATCTGGCTTGGGGGTGTTGATGATGTCTGGGGGAAGAAAAAATTGAAGGTGTCATTGAAAATCAGACTAGAGTACATGTTATGTAAAAGAACGCAAAACATGTAATGAAGGGAGGAAACAATAGAAGCATGTCTTCCATTAAATAAAAAACATCAGGGAAGCAGGTGGTGTTCTGATTAAATTAGGCATCATGTAATGAAAGAAGAAAACACTAGGAGCATGTCTTCCAAAGTGTGAAATAAAAAAGAATGTGAAAGATGGTGGAAGCATGTGGCATCATGAATGAGTCTTGTTCCAGAATGACCTCTGCACCATGGAGGATGAAAACGTACTTTACCGCTTGAGCTTTTAAAGTGCAATTATTCTTTTACAATAGACATAAAGTGGCTTATTAGAGAGAGACGAGTGGTGAAAGAAGCTACAA
>JBBJLS010093163.1:0-21749 GCA_037577275.1 Bryconaethiops microstoma | reverse complement strand
TATGTATACACATATATACATATGTGTATATATATACACGTATATATATATATATATATACACATACATACACATGTGTATACATATATACACACACACACACACATGTATATACATATATATACACATGTATACACATATATACATACATATACACATGTATATACATATATACATATACATACACATATATATACATACATATATATACACATATATATACATACATATATATACACATACATATATACATACATATATATACACATACATATATACATACATATATATACACATACATATATATATATACACATACATATATATATATACACACATATATACACACACACACATATATACACACACACATATATATATATACACACATATATATACACACACACATATACACACACATATATACATATACACATATATATATATATATACACACACATATATAGATGAGATTTACAAAACATTTGCTTCTGTTCAGCAAAAGGTGGGACAAAAATGGTCAATTTTGTAATATTTAATTTACCAATCTAAAACCGATTATCATCTATATTATTATGAAGATATCATTTGTCAGTCTGCTAACCATGTGCTTGCTGGAATCAGATATTCAGTTATGATCACATTAAAATAGAGAAAATAAATGAACGACATTTTTTATGACGGTTCTAGATAAATAAGGTGAAAATGATTTCCCTCACTTTTTCCCGCTTTTGCTGAATTTACCTGTAATACATTCTGTAAATGAATCTCTTCTCCATTTTCATTTTATTGTGGGTTTATTTAAATGTAAAACATGGACCAAATACACCTGTAACATTCTATTATATTAGAATAAATGGCTTTGTTGTCAGCACTCTTGCTTGCAGCATTCTTCATAAAGCAGTTCTTCATGCAGCAATGGTGTAAAACTTGTTAGATATCACACTGCCCACTGGTGGTCATTTCTCGATCAATGAGTCCAGCTGCTCTTGCAGGGAGGCCAGCTGTTGGAGCAGAAAATAAGGGGTGATTGATAGCTAGCAGTCAGGCTATAATTAAGGACTAGAGGGAGTATGATTGATGAGACTTTCA
Organism: Bryconaethiops microstoma; assembly: GCA_037577275.1. Taxonomy (NCBI): domain Eukaryota; kingdom Metazoa; phylum Chordata; class Actinopteri; order Characiformes; family Alestidae; genus Bryconaethiops; species Bryconaethiops microstoma. Next base: position 20,657 of record JBBJLS010093163.1, on the reverse strand, counting down.
AAATTATTAAATTGGACAAAAAAAAGCATCAGTTCAAATGTAAACTATCACCAGAGAGGCTGGAGTATGCCAGCGGCCAGTGCTTGAGTAAGCACAAAATACAGTTGTTTAACTGTTCATATATCAAGCATTGGTACTATCAGAATATGATGAACATGTGTTTTACACGATCATACCTGTTCCATCTCACGTTCCTCCTGATGAATAATGTCGTTCAGCAGTGCCTGAAAGCGATTCTGAGTGTGTGTGTTGGAGAGATAGAGAGATACATAGGATGTGAATAATACAGAAAAATACAGAGTGAGTGAGTGAAAAACCAGAGACAGACTGTGATTAACAGTTTCTAAGATCTCCTGGAGGAATCATTGGCAGAGCAGTACATTTTTATGCCGAAGAGGCTGATGGCAAACATGCAATATTTATGCTTTGGGTGAAGGAAGAAAAAAAAAAAAAAAGGCTCAAGGGTCACCTGCAGATTAACTATAAGTTTTATTCAGACCATTTTAAAAGGTTACAATGGCAATAAAATCCATCTTTCCACCCGAATGTGAGAGAACGAGCAGTCTGCTTGGGTGTATGTATTGTGTGGAAGAAGCCTATATAACACGTGTTTGTTCTGTAAGCCTTACCTTTAGAGCCTGATTTTCCACCTTCATGATTAAATCCTCTTGCTGCTTCTTGCGGGCGCGTGTCTCCTGCAACTTGGCCTTGACGCTGTTGATTTGCACCTGGTACTCCATCACTGTGGATAAACAACAGAGTTTTAGTGCAAGCGTCAAAGCCTCTCTGCAGAGCCACGTCACTTACAAGCTACAACGGCTGCTCCACGCACACATATGGGCGTTAGAAACCCGAAGAGTCAAGACATGGCTCACACTGGGAAAACACGGCCACACCCATAAAAGAATTTGCAGCCAACAGCTTCCAAACTTGACAGACAGCCTGAAATTTCCATGCATCAATCTTTTCAATGTTGTCTTTTTCTCGCTTTTAGAATGTGATATAAATACTACAGTGCTTAATTTCTTTGCAAGTACTGGAAAACTGTGAAGAAAAATAGCCTCAACTGTGCCTCATCATTATTAAAAACCCTTCATTCCTCAGCAGGCATATAAGCAAATGTAAAACTGAATATTGGTGTAATATGGAAAATTAGGCTTTATGGGTCTAATCGGAAGAAATATAAAATGACTACAGCTGCTGTTAGACCAGAACATGAAGCAGTGCCATTTAACACTTTGTCTGCGTGCGAGACGGTGTGTGATGTGTGCCAGTGGTGGAGCCATCAGGTGTCCAGCTGGCTGGATGGCATCTGAAGGGGGGGATGGGACCGGTAACTCACTGCTCAGTGATTTGCCATAAAAGACGTGCACTGTGGGCACCTGGATCCACATACAGCTGCCCGCTCAACAGCCAAATCATTAGTATAGGTCAGCAGGGCTCCAACTTGCCCATGACAATGTATAGTTAAAGGAGGGGAAAAGAGAGAGAAAAACCCTTCTCCTTTCTCTAAAAGTACTCAACCATCCAGGACATGCTAGGTGTCTGAAATTTGCTTGAGTTTTGCACTGGGGATACTAATGTAGCAAACAAATAATGAAACAGTATATCCACCTCATGCAAACCAAGTGCTTAAATCATCAAATGTTCACCTCAAGCCAAGACAAGTCACTAAGAAACCTCAAATAGATTTACATATGTGTTTTCTGAGTTCTGAAAAAATGATGCGTAGTTGATGTATGGGGCAACCACGTTCAAAGCTCAACTGTGCCATAATTGACATTTAACAGATGAGCAGCCATCCTACCAATTTGATTGTTTCTGTCATTCTCGTCCCTTCCTCCGTCAGACTCATTGAGCTTCTCATTGAGTTGACCAACCATGTCGTCTTCAGTGTCCACTATGTTTAGGTCTTCATCTTCATGCCGGTCACCTTCATCTTCCTCATCCTCACTGCTGCTGCTGATGTCGTTGAAAATCTCCCGGAGTTCATCACGTGGGGCTGAAAAAAAGGGTTGTCCCAGATCTTACTAATAAATGCAGCACTAAATTAGAGCTTCTCAAACTTTATGTTTTGAGGTAAGAACTGATCTAAGGCAGAGTCTGATCTAAAATTACAATTAAATGAGAATTAGTATGAAAAAAATTGCATCAACAATACAATTAAACAAAAAAAAAAATGCAACATGCAGAGCTCAACTCGCAAACTATTGACAAATCAAAAGGAAATATGTTAATACTAGTCTTATATAACATACTTCTTATCCCAATTTCCAACAGTATAATGTTATTGATGTTACTATTTTGCTCATGACTAACATAAGTTCAGCTCTTCAGCAAAAGAGCTAACTTGATATTAACGTTAGTCCCTGAGGCTTTATGGTAAAAGAACATTAGTAAAGTTAATACTGCCATACCCTCAACAGAGTTAAAAAGTTTCCTTTTTAATTTGCTTTGAAAAGTAATTCATGAGAAACCATTGTACACATTTAGTAAAAAAAATATGGACTTGAAAATAAGTGTTTCTAAACTTCTGATGTTGTAGGTCACTACCTCAACACTTCTCTTTGGATCTGCTTAAATGTCACAGAAGACCTATTTTGGTCTCAAAATATTCAGTTCTACCAAAAGATAAAAAGACTGCACTTCTGGTAACCACAACGGGCTGAAATACCAGGTGTCCTTGGGCAAAGTATTCAACTCTCATCTTCTTAGGCAACACAGCTCAGCAGTCAACAATACACTGCTCAGACTGGGGAGCAAAATCAATCATGTTTTATTTTTTACCTGAGGAGCTGTGGCCCTTGTGTCCAGAGGCTCCAGGTGAGGAGTCCAGATTGGGGAGAGATAAATTATTATCTGCTTCTTTGGTCTCATCCTCGGCAATCACCTCCCAACCTAATAGCCAAGTCAAGGTATATATACCAGCAATGCTAAAACTGTTTTTCATACAGCAGCTACCATGCACAACTAAATCTTAACACAGACTTATATTCACACTGGCCACAGCACACCCAGAGCAATCCTGACATCTGGTGGAGAAACTGTGCACCACACTATATTAAGCATGAAAACACTGCAACACAAAAAAGGGGATGAGAATGGGATGACAGGTGATGGGGTATAAACAAATAAAAGAAATCTGATTTAGTCATGACATATAGAGGTGAAAGTAAAGTTAAAACGTGCACACACAAAAAAAGCAAACAGCATTTGAAAGGATACGGACGCTGACGGCCTCAGAATCTGTACTCAGGAGCCTCTTTACCTCTTTCTCTACATCAGGAGATTCAATGTACTACATGACAAAACAGATGCTAGTTCAACTGCAGGGAATGCATTCTGTAAACATCACACAAACACGCAGTAAACCAGTAAAAGCAACAGCTGGCTCAACATCAGAGAGCACATTAGTGATTAAAGGAAGGAACCAAATCAATAGTTGACTTCAACTTAAGAACAAAGGTGTGTGTGTGTGTGTGTGGGAGTGGAGGGTTGGCGCAGCCTTAGAGGTGAAAAAAAAGAAACCTTCAAGAAGGAAATAAAATGAGGCTACCTTCTTCTTCGCAGTCTTTCTGAATCGCCTCTTTCTTGTGTTCTTTAGAGGGCAGGTAACTAGAAGAGACCCACAATTGCATATTAAATGAGTTCAATCAATCAGCAACAGGTGAAGATTCACACCTTCACATGTGTTTGTTCCGTATGGAGTGACTACATAATCTTTAGCATATTCCAGTACGTTTGATAAAAGGAAAGACTTACTGCCATGGTTCCAGATGAACTTCTTGTCTTTGTCCTTATCCTTTTTCTTGCTTTTAGAGTCTGTAGTACCAGTGGGCTCCTCTAGAGGTGGGTAGAGGTCTCCATCAAGAGTGCAGACTAGCATCTACCCGCAGGGCATACACAAAAGTGCTCAGACTAATTAAGCCTGCTGGACATAGTTCACCATAAATAGCTACTCTTTTGCATGCTTGTTCTTCCTTATTTATATAATTAGTTACACAATACTAGAAGAGTAGGATGAATACTGTTAGCTTATCCATGTCAGGACACTGCATAAGCTTTTCCATTAAGAGTAGCTAATGTTACCTGACAAATGTCAGCCGTCTTATAAAAGGTCTTCTTGTCAACCGTTTTTAATGACTCCAGGATGCAGGGTAAATCCACTAATTTACAAGCTAAAGGAACACGATCCACTCGCACAATCCCATGCCTGCCATCAGCTAGGAATAACAAAGCAAATTAAGAAATTAGCATGAATAGTGAAATATGAATAATGAAATAATATCCTAATACTATATGACATGAGATGAAAACAAGAATCATTTCAAAGACATTTTCAAGCATGAAATGTTTAAATTAATATTATAAATACAAATACATTATAAATACAAATTCATCTGTGCACGAATGTGCAAATGAAATGTCAAAATTATGCTGGTAATGGTGGTTAAATTCAAGATAAAAAATATGTAAATAATCAGGAAGAGTCAATGAGATCGGACTCACTCGCTGCAATACTCTTCTCCTCTCACACCCCTGGGTCATTTTTTTATTTTGTGAACCTACCATGTAACTCTATAGTGAGTCTGTCTTTTAGATTCATGCTGCCAGACTGGGCAATCCGTCTTACTGTGGAGGCATACTCCTACAGGGAAAAACATTTAGTCAGTGTTAGTAATAGCTCTTGTCATGTTTTAAAGCAGACAATTCAGTTTGTCATACAGAGCCCACTGAAAGTGATAAACAACAGGACATAGTGATTCAATAAGGTTGAAGGCTGCAGTGTCAGACTCTGAGTAATTACATTATTTGTTAAGTAGAGACCTCAGATTTTCAGTGAGCAAATTTCAGTAAACACTGTGGGCCTAAACAGAAGTAGTATTCATTTAGGCACTACAATAATCATATACAGGGCCCAGTGGTGGTACAAAGTCAAAGTTGTTATTTACTCTATATATTTAAATAGGCAAAACTGAAGATGATATGAACTTGGTTCACAAGGTGATCTTTATTTCTTAACAGTTCTCTATGGCCTGTCAAGAAAGAACAGCATTTTAAAAATAAATAAATAAAAATAAATTTTAAGTAGTATGAAGGAAAATTTCAACACAACAGCTCATCACACTTCAGTTTTTAATTAAAATAAATCAAATGCACGTGTGTAAGAGACCAGTGAGGCTGCTCTATTAACACTCCATGTATACTTTAAATGAGCCTGATTTTAGGTACATGATGTTAAACACAGTCCACCAACAAGAAATATCAGGCACTGGCAGATCAGCCTAAAGGCAACAGCCAAGCATATAAGTTACAAAGTTGTCTTATTGGTTTTTTGTGGCATCACAAATGTAAGTACCTGTTGCTGCTACTATTGCACAGTTATATTTGCAGTTCATACAAGCTACTGATGAACACTTGCATACTAAATTAAGAAAACCCAAGTGTACTAAAAAGGAAATATATTAGTTTTGATAACTACAAGCAAGAAAGCGAACCGTAAGGAACAATTTCATTTGTGAACGCCATACACGCATCAAAGACAGAAATGTGAATGATCGAGGAACAACAGGGACCCTGAAATTAAACTTTTTGCCATTGTGAAATCCAATCAAATTTATCCCAAGGAAAAAGGCTTACTTGAGGAAGCCGCAGAATGCATTGACTCTCCAGCTCATGAGGCGCATCTTCCTTGCTTTTGGAACCAACTTTTCCAACTGCAGAAATTTAACAAAAAGTTTGAAAGCTGTGCATATACAGGACTAATTAAAACAATGTCTACAGAAAGCTACAGAGGACAGACAAAATGGAAATGTGTGGGTTTTTACAAAAACACTTGATCGGCAATCATCCAATTTATTTTCATTTTGAGTGATCTGCTTTGTAATTAAGGTTAAAAATGACTGGTAAATGAGACTGGTAAATGTACTTACACAGTATCTAAATGGGGCTTCTACACCAGTGCTAAAATGTTGAGGGATAATTATGTATAACATGTCGTACTTTGACTAATGTTATTTAAAACAGGAAAGTGTTTTTCATTTATGAAAATAAAATGACAGCTTGACCAATTAAAGAGCACATAATTAGACTCCGGCAAACAGAAAGCACTGGAAATATGCTAGTGTTTCATACATTCACTTAGCTGATACAATGGCAGTGTAAGTTTCAACTAGATGCATTTCCACAAGAAAATGCAGTGTGACAGCTAAAAAAGCAGTGTTTGGAAACACTCACTCTGTACTATCATCCTTACTCGGCTCATCTACGAGTAAGAATGGCTGAGTTTTAGTGTCTTGAAGTCTGTTTATGAGACTGTGTGTATTGCTCCACATTTGTGTTTCTCCATGGCTTTTTCCCTTTCCGTCCTCCAAAATTGTGATGTTACAGACTCTCCAACACACATTTTAATCGTGACACGACCGTCCTCTCTCTCTTCCTTCACATACACTACAGAGCTGACTCTACCACAAAAACTGATTGTTTAAAATGATCAATACTCAGCCTCTGACCAATCAAAAAGGTAAATACAAGTGCAATGAGGGGATATTAACAGACATTTTGACGTTCGAACCATGCCCATATAACAAACTGCAGGAAAACAGGCGACAAATTCAGCTATAATAATAAAAATAATGAAACTTAAGAACAGTAGATTGCTGCCGCAATCACCCTAAAAAGCTAATATAAATCATCCAAATAAACCATCCATCAGCCAATTTGGTTTGTTGAAAAAAAATGTATTGGCCATAAAAATGATTGATGGAAAAAAACTATGGTTTTCCTTCAGAACAGCTTTAATACCCCCAGTAATGTGGACAAGTACTAAGTGGCCTACAGCATGACACTGGCCCATTTTTCAAAAATAAATGTTTAATAAAAGTTTTTAAAAGAAAATGGTGATGGAGATATTTGAGCTCCAGTGCATCACGTGATCATTCAATGATTTTTTTTTTTTTTAAGATCGGTTAACAGGCGTGAGATGGGAGAGACATAGATATTAGCTATATGGAAGTATCGGTTTATAGTGCTTATTGAGACAGGCTTATGGAAATGCTGATTCAGTTGTGGTAATGTTTGAGACCACAGTGTCCTGTTGTTGAGCAACTCGGTAGTTGCATTTCTATCTATCTGTGTTAGCATAATACATTTACATGTACATTTACGGCATTTAGCAGATGCTTTTATCCAAAGCGATTTCCATTCCATTCCCTAACTACAGGGGACAGTCTCCCTGGAGCAACTGGGGGTTAAGGGTCTTGCTCAGGAACCCTGCAGTTTTTTTTTTTTTGTTTTTTTTTTTTTTTTAAACATTTACATGTTATAATCAAGAATTACATTACACTGTTCTGCAATGAATCAGCGGTATTTTGCAGTTTCAGAATATGAAAACTGACTGTCAAAACTTATAGTTAAAGCTTTGCTGTGTCTCAAATGTGTGCATTTGTAAGTTTAAGAATTAAGTAATTTTTTCCTCCCATATGGTATTTTAGATATTTTGTCCAGTCCTTTCCAAATTTAAGAGAGTCATTTGTGCTGTTTAAGGTTTGACTTAAGAGTCAGGGGTGAACACGCAGAACGGGAGAAGAGGGAAATATTTCACCCCAAAAATTGCACATGTTGCACCAGAAGTATTGCACAAAAGAGACCCCATTACACTCCCCTCAATTACACCAATTGCAAGCGCAATTGAGGATAAGCTTTAAAAAATAAATACATTAAAAAAAATTGGTTACTTATTCGCAGCTTTCGATTTGCTTGGCTTCTTATTCGGCAGCGTGTTCATCCGAGGCTGAAGTTAGCTCCTGATTTGCCGCATCATTTTGAGTGTCCATGGTGGCTAACGCTGCACAGCATACAATCATCATGTCTTTTAAATGTAATAAAGCGTTTTAACAATGAAGTACTGCGTGAGGTGGTCTATGTTTCTTTGTTTAAATCATTCTTATAAAACATTCTTATTAAGATTAAACACATTTATAAAATGCATCATTCCCATCTCACAGCAGCTATTGCAATGCATTGTGCACATTCATTTGAATAAGAAGCCAGGTATCCCAGATCATTTTGAACTTCACGCTAGAAGGCAATTTCTAAGAAAATTGCTTGCTGTTTACTAATGTCAAAAAAATTGATTCTCAGATACTAATCGATACTAAAATATAGTATCAATATCAATTCGCACTGGTATCGATACTTAAATGCCAGTTTTGACGGTTCACGGAAATCACCAGCAGACAACAATTTTCAACAGGCATTGCAGCAGGCAGCCCCTCCCCCGGATACCTGGAGGACCCAATGTTTACATGACAGCCGGTTCGGGACTCATTTAAAGGTGCATGCCATTTTTTTTTTTGGGGCTTTGGAGGCCCGAGGCTCTCTACACAGCTTTAAACGAGTCCGGAGCCAGCTGTGACTGAGTATTTTGCCCTGTAGCTCCGGCGGGGAACAACCTAGCGCCACAATTTTACACGGACCCTCAGCTCCCCGAGACCTGTCTCTCCTCCGCAGAGAACCGGCACGACGGTCCCGTGAGCACACTTTCAAATATTTATTTAGTTCCTGTGTTTGTTTTTTCTGCCCCTGTAGTATCGAAAATAGTACTGAGTATCGAGCACCATCCTTAGTATAGAGTTGGAAATTTTAATGTTGTGACAAGCTTACTGTTTACTAAGAAAAGTAATAACTTTTTATATGGCTCTTTATAGTTCAATTGGCTGTTAGTTAAAGCACTTCTTAATAAGTAGAAATGTTGAGAGGTTTAAGAAAAACAGTAAATAAAGGGCTGCTAAATGTTGCTGAAGGTTGTGTTAAGCTATTTCTGAATATAGCTGAATTGACCATTATGATGTCACAGAATAGTTAATATGGCCATCATGATGTCACAAATGGTTTTTGAAGTCTTTGGGGAAAAATCTGAGTTTGAAAAGGGGACAAAAGAGGATTGTGGTTTTGCTAACTTAAAGAACAGAAATGTTTGACGTCTCGTCAAAGAGCTGAACATTTTACGATGAGAATGGTATCTCCATTGCAAAAACTGTGAAAGAACTTAAGACAAAAAGTGGATGACAATAATAATAATAATAATTGCAAGAACAAAGTGATCGCTGTTTCATGAATAAGACAGGTTTCCAAACAAATTTGGTCTAAGCAAATATGAACTTTCCAATACATGGGGTCCTCAAGTCACAACAATCTCGATATACGATGTTTTGAGTTTCCCAGGCTCACTCCCACTCGGCTTACACCGTTATCCTTGTACTTACGGACTACGTGGGCAAACTAATTTGGCATATGAGTGAGGGAGTTTTCCGTTTTCTGTGGCTTAGTTGTGTTTTTATGATTTTACAACTGTGTTAAGATGTTACACCAAAATTCGGGTTCCATCACTGTCGAAGGAACAGATCTGAGTCATAACTCGAGGACCCCCTGTATACAGCAGACATCCCACTATAAGGAAAAAGAGGACTTGTTCTGACCCAGACTGATTGAATATACCAAACATCAAATGGAAACATGCCATATAGGGCAATATGTGAAGAAGCTAGGTTTCAAAGACCATTTGAGGTTTAAACCACTTTGGGCCAGGCAAATATCAACTTTATATTGTCATGACCCAGATTGATTAAATACATTTTAAATCCAATGGAAACATGTTTATGTTGACATTTGCTTCTTTACATCAATTACATGTATTACCCTATTATGCCATGTTTCCATTTGATATTCCTCTTTCTCCAAATATCCATTTGATATTTGGAGAAAGAGGAATTGTTCTGGGTCAGCAGTGGGATGTCTTTTTTTTTTTTTTTTAAAACAGTGACAATAGTTAATGTAACATAAGAAAAAAGAAAACGAGGGCGAAAAAAAGAACAATAGAATTTAACAGATCTAGTATAACAATGTTTTATAACAGAATGTTAAATTCTCTACAGAGCAGGCAACTTTTTATTGCTTTTTTATTTTTTATTTAAGCAAGCTGAAATAGTTTTCAGATATTTCAATTTCTTTTTTAAAGATCATAAATATTGGGTTATTATGTGAGAATTTACACTTAATGTAGAATTTAGCTAAAAACAGTATTAAATTAATGACAAAAAAGGCACTCTTATCTGCAACACTGGAGCATTGGCAGCCTAAGATAATGTGTCTGAATGAGAGTTGAAAATTATACAAAATATTACTTCTTATGAACATGTTAATGTCCTCCTAAAAAGCTGTTGTAAGGCTACATTTCCAAAATAAATGGGATACCGATTCTGGGCCTACATTACAAATTGAGCAGCTGACAGTATGGGTAGTATCTATGGATACGTTCAAATGAGACCTCTCATCATGTAAGAAAAAAAATTGAGGTAAAGACCAGGCACGTTTCCAAATGATATTTATTTTAAATACACTGTTCCAATAAGAATTGGCTGGTAGGGTAGAAGTGAAATTCTCAAGAAACAAGGACCTGACCTTGTAATTACGACCTACGGACGCAGCAAAACATATCCTATGTGAGAATTTAATAAACTACGAGTAGTAATCAGTGACTGAGGTGTTATCTCTACTTTTATAAAGCATGTGGAGTTCAGATGGAACTGCACCAACAACAGTTGCAAATTCTTTTGGACTTCTAATTGTATGGAAGGCCTTCTTCGTTGAATAACTGACTCACCAGTAAAATTCCACTTCTGAACCACTTTTCATAAAATAAAGATTTGTTCTTAAACAAAATTATTCCAAATTACAATTATTCCAAATATAAAAGCGATGAAGGGAGACGTTTTGCTTATAAATGAGTGACCATGCAATAAGGGCCTGTTGATGGAAGTTTGATAATTTAACAGGGAGTGTGGGAATCTTATAATTACACTGGAGTAAAAACTTGAGACCAACAACCCTAGATAAGACAAATTGAGGTATTAAATTCCATATTGAAGTTGGATTCTTTAGACATTGTCTGATCCAGTTTATTTTTAATGTATTATTAAGAGTGTGGAAATTCAAACAGTTCGATCCCCTTTTACTGTAAAAGTTAAGAATAACAGCTTTTTAAAAAATAATTGCGTCTTGTCAATTTTCTTACAAATAGGGTAATTTATTTAAAGCGATTGTGCAACATAGGCGAGCGGAGATATGCCCTCTGCTTTGGTAAGCAGTATTCTGCCTTTAACTGATAAATCTCTTTGTAACCAACAATTTAACCTCTTTTGAATTTTCTCAACAATAGGGTCCAAATTAATTGGGCATCTGGATTGTCCATTCTTAGTTATTTTAATTCCCAAATATGTCACCGTATCTTTTACTGAGATATTGCAAATAGATGACTCTTTACAGAAATGTAAAGGGAGTATCTCACACTTGGAAGGATTAAGATAAAGATGAAAAGCATTGGAAAAGGACTAAAGCTCACAGAGCATCCCTGCCTGACTCCACGGTTTAGGTTAAATCTTGGCAACGTTCCTGAGTTTAATAGAGCTGTTACCATTTGTGTATTTTTATACATTTGCAAAAAAAAAAAAAAGAAAAGCCTCCAAAACCAGCTTTCTGAAGAGTTTGTAGCATGAATTCATGCTCTAGGGAATAAAAAGCTTTGCAAAAAATCTAGAAATAAAATTAGGCTGTCTTCAGAAATGATGTCAGAACAATCAATTAAATCCAAAATTAAGCATGTGTTATTCAAAATATGCCTATTTTTCATAAATCCAGTTTGAGATTCATCAATTAAGAAGTTTAAAACGCCTTGTAGTCTTTTTGCTGAGATAATTTTAGCAATAATTTTAGTAGTTATTTAACAAGGAAATTGGACGCCAATTTTCAATTGATAAAAGGTCTTTGTTGGGTTTTGGAATTAAACTAATTATGCTCTGGCATAATGTCACAGGAAGTACCAAGTTTACTACACTCTCATTATATACTTCAAGCAAAAAGGGGGCCATTTTTTCAGCAAAACTCTTGTAATACTCAGAGGTTAGACCATCTGTCCCAGGTGATTAATTTTTTTAAGCATTGTATAGCAGCAGTAATTTAATTGTGCTTGATAGGGGCATCACAAATTTTGCGGTCAGCATCACTAATATGCTCGATGTTAGAAAGAGAATTAAAATAATTGGATGATGCTTGAGAAAAGTTACAGGTATACAGTTTACTGAAAAACTTGGCACAATAATTGGCTATTATTCTATGACCATCTGTGATGTTTCCACTAATTCTCAAATTCACTATACAGTTGCTTTTAGCTTGTCTTTCCAGCCTAAAGAAATAAGCTGAGTTCTGGTCTCCTTCTTCAAGCCATCTTCGCCTCTACCTGACAAAGGCACCTTCCGCCTTCTGTTTTTATATATTTATATAATTTTATCTGTATCAGTAAGATCCCTTACCGGTATAGAGGTTAAAGCAACAAGCTCCATAATGTTTTCTTCATGCTTTCTGATTCGAGCCTGTTCACTACTAGATTTCTTGAGGTATTTTGCTACTTCATATTTTCAGAGTTCCCAATAATAGGATTTTTTTTTTCTTTTTTAGCTCTGTTCCAATGCAAGTCAGTTATTTTTTCTATATTTGAAATGCCTAATTTATTCTGAAGGATTGAACTGTTTAGTTTCCAATATGCTGAAGCTTGACAGTTAATGTCAATGGATTGGTGGTCTGAGAATGGTAATGGTAAAATATCAGTTGAAATATTTTCTAAGTCTTTAGAGGAAAGCCAAAAATCTATTCTTGACTGGTATAAATATGTACTATTGTTCCATGTAAATGATCTTTGATGTGGATGAAAATCTAATTTGATGTGGATGAAAATCTAAATCTAATTTGAATTCCTTTACGTAGGAATTTCCACTGCCAGAATTATGTTGAGGCCATCTGTCCATACTACCATCCAACATATCATTAAAATCTACCCCAAAAATTAAGGATGAATTTGGAAATTTAGCTAACAGTTGGAGCACATAAGTTTCTACCTTTTTCCAAGAGGATCTTATTTACTTTCTGACAATTATAGCCATATATATTAGTAATAATATGTGACATTTGTGATTTCAATTACTAGATATATGAAATGACCATTTTTATCACAATAAGACTTTCCTGAGAAACCTTTTCAAGATACATACTACAACTGAATGTGTGGTTCCATGAGCTAGCCATAAATCTAGGCCCCACTGGGATCTCCAAAAAGTAGCATCCTGCTCTGTAGAATGACATTCTTGAAAAAAGAAGAAATCAGTGTTAAACTGTTTAAGGTATAAAAAAAAATAGCTTTACGTTTAAAATTGTTTATGAGCCCTCTCACATTAAGAGAAATTGCAGAGCAGCAGTGGGATGTCTGCTGTATACAGGGGGTCCTCGAGTTACGACACAGATCCGTTCCTTCGACAGTAATGCAACCCGAATTTTGGTGCAACTTCCCCCATCCTAACACAGTTGTAAAATCATAAAAACACAACTAAACACAGAACACGGAAAACTCCCTCGCCTCATACGCCGTTACTACGTATTCTTCCGCCACGTGGCACGAAGCTTCCAAAATGATCTGATATACCTGGCTTCCTATTCAAATGAATATGCACAATGCAGTGGAATACTTGTTGTGTGCTGGGAATGAGGCATTTCATAAATGTGTTTAATCTTAATCGAAGATTAATAAGGGAGATTTAAACAAATAAACATAGACCACCTCACACAGTACTTCATTGTTAAAATGTTATATTACATTTACAAGTCGTGACGATTGTATACTGCGCAGCTTTGGCCACCGTGAACACTCCTCAAAACGACGCGACGAATAAGGAGCTAACTTCAGCCTCGGATGAACACGCCGCCGAATAAGAACTCAAACGAATCGGCTTCGTAAAAAACAGATATAACACACACCGGATTGCCTACCTTTAGCTTTTGAGGTCATGTTGATGTGGCTTTTGTAAGGAGATCTTTTCAACCTCCTGAAAGACAGAGCTTTAGTTTTGTAGCTTCCGCATTTACGTTACAAAGCTAAGCATTAAGCACGAGATGACAGACAAATTCAAAACACACCGAAACAACTCGGCCTTGTTGTTACAGAAACACAGCACACAAGTCTCAAACTCCTTACCTTAGCTGTTACATCTGGTTACACGGTGCCGTGCCGTCAGGCAGTCAACATTAGCAAGCTATGTTAGCTATTTACTGTGTATAGTATTTTACTTGATATAGAAATTTGTCCTGCAACAGAAACGTTCACCAACATGAATCATGTTTCGGCAGTACACTATACTACAGGAAACACAGAACCATGAAGCTCTTCGGTCAGCAAAAAAATCGGGCTAGACGAAAGCGCTTATTTCCCGTTGTTGCACCACGGGCCTCTTACAAGTCTGCCCGTTACACTGCCCACTGCTGTTAGGAGTTCAAATATACGCATATCGGTCTTTCTTTCCTCGTTTTCTGTCCTCGTTTAATTTATTTCCCTTAAAACTCGTTCTTTTCAAACATTTAAATATTTACAATATATCTATAGATGTAAAAATAGAATCCCTTACACACACACACACACACACACACACACCAAACAACTCGGAATTTAATTACCTGTGTAAATACACTTGTTTATTACACTGTACATTCTCTGTGCTGTTGCTGCTATATTTGCACAATCATATTTATTGCTGTTTAACTTCGGTTCTGCATTTTTGCACAGAACTCTCTGCTGCTATACAGTACCTGTCAAAATACTGTATTCATCCAGATTGTATTGTTGCTTTTGTGTTTTTTCTTGCACACTCTTTGGTCCTGCTTGCACTTGTGGTTTTCTGTTCCGTTCTGTTCTTGTGTTGCACCATGGTCCTGAAGGCACGTTGTGTCGTTCCACTGTGAATCGTTCATTACACAAGTACAGAAGATGGAAAGAGATTTCGGCAGATCATTTGCTGTAGCTGATATTATTTACTCACTTACCACTCGTTTAAACAAATGCAGAGTGTTGTCGAGCTGAATGTGCGCTTGTGTCAAATGTTTTACGATGACCAAGTTTCCCGGCCATGGCTTGGAATAAATCGCACTGCCTGTGGTGCATCGAACCTTAACCTGCATCCTGGAAACATGCCCAAAGTGTTTACACTGAATCAGAGAAGTTAGAATGATCACCTTAAGTGGAGGTTTATAAAATCAACACTAGATGGAGACACGCTAACTGTTACATGACCGTTTTCTCTTTCTTTCGTGCGCAAATCATGATACTTTTATTCCGTTTTAAAACATCTAACTGTACGCCAACACAAGTAGTCGGCGTATGTACAAAATAAGATTAAACCTTTAAAAAAAAAATCTTACATCAACATAAAAACATGGCTACATTTTATATGAATAAAAGTATGTAGGAACAATGTGTTGTCACTCTCCCATATGGTCTAGCGGTTAGGATTCCTGGTTTTCACCCAGGCGGCCCGGGTTCGACTCCCGGTATGGGAATGAATGTTTTCTTTAATTAATTATGGAATGAACACTGATCTGATACTTTGATTAACATTAACATGTAGTGTAGTTGTGGGAAAGAGCTATGGTCGAATTTTTACTTTATTTAAAACGGCACTGAAATGACAACAGTTTCTCTTAAAAAATACTGACCCCTCATACGCATCATGATCCAAACTTCGTGTATTTAGCAACACCTGCAATGTGATTGATTGCTCTTAATAAGATCAAATCATGAAAGTAGAAACTTGATCTATATATACGTCATAGTAGTCTGTTTCCAAATAAAAATAAGACAACGGACCCCGCTGTACCATGCTGCCGTCTGGAAAGTGGTCGAGTGGGCTCAAGGTAGTTTTCTGTCAGGATTTTTGGCAAATTGACCATTTCGTTTTTTGGTTCGATGCCTGCTACCTGGAGACTTGGGCTAGACCGAATCGTTTTCCCTGTGCGAATGTTGGCCAATCAGTTTCGAGGGAAAATGTGACTGCTAGGAATTCCCCACACGCCACCTTCCAGTTCCAACGAAACCAGTGGGAACTTACGGCAGACACGAAACAGGAGCGCTGCCAGAAAACTGCACCGGTTTACAAAAGAGGACTCTCCCGGATCGGACGAAGACGCGGTGGAGAATGTTAAGATTCTTGGGAATAGTTTGATCAAAGTGAGCAGCGCCTATCCATCGCTAGCATGCGAAACGTGAACTGAAAACCTGAAGTTTTTACGGTATGGTAAGATACTCTTTCCACACCACAAGAGCGCAAACCAATTTAAACATTACACTTTTGTTCCAGTCACGGACGTGAATTGATGAACGTTATGCGTTTATGCAGCCATCCCCCAACCTAATGGACTGAACTATTAGTCAGGGATATACATTTTTAAAACAGTTTTGTTCGTGTTTTTATAAAAATGCCTTTGTTCAGGCTAACATCGTTGGAATAGTTTTAAGAAGGCTAGAGCAGTCCTCGATATATTTTTGTTTAGTAAACCACTGTGTAAAAGACTGAACAATGTTGTCCCACTGTTCCCACCGTGTCATTACTGTACTCTTGGCTGTACCAGCAGGATGGAGGGCATGTGACTCAGTGAGCTGTTCACACACAGCAGCCTTTAGGAGACAGTGGGGACTTCACGGTGCTCTCAGCACCACCTAGTTCATGTAGTTTCAAATTGTAGTGTTTCAGCACTATGCTTTAACAGTGCTTAGTGTTAACTTGTTATTAATATTAATTAAGGTGCAGTTCCTCAGTACATAGTCTGTTTTTCTGCACTGTGTACTAAATGGCTCCTTAATCTATACTGAGCTATTCATAGTAACAATAACAGCCATCATGTAAACTCGTTTAAGGTGATGTGGCTCTGGCGCTGTTGTTGAGAATTTTCCTGAGCACCCAGCTCATCTGTTCACCGTCCAAATGTTTGCTAGATGTTTACATTTTTGAGGCTAGAATGTAGGCCTTTTGGGACATGTGAGATCAAGTGTCTCATTTGGATGGCTGTTGGGAGGAGCGAAACAGGAATATTTTATGATGCCTTGCAGTGGGACGTTTTGATATTACTCAGCACAACATGTCAAGAGCGGATATCAGCTCGTTCTGATAGAGCCTTCCCATTTCTGCAAGCCCCCTGCTCTACATCCCAGAGGCCCTCAGATAGCTGGAAACTTTTGTCTTCTGAAACCAATTATCCTCGGTAAGAGGCTAATATACCCTCAGCAGTGGAGCTGCTGTCTAGCAAGCAGTGCAAGTTGGGTCTTTTTCTTGGTAAAAAAGTGCCCTCAGTGCATTTACCCCATTTATCTATGTGTGCACCTCCACAATCATGTGTATTGACCCTGCCCCGCTTTTGAACTGTGTTGCTTGAGGGACTGCTGTCAATAAGACAACTGGAATTCCCTTGTACTCAGCCTGGAACATGTGGCCATGATATCACTGTCAGCAGACAGCAAATTCGAGGAGCCAAGAAGTGTTAGCAGAAAATAGAAGGCTCTGACTCACTGCACTCTTCTCAACTCATTCTTATCCTTGGCCTGATGGTTTGGAAATTGCATAAGATATGAGCTAATGGGTTCACTATTGATTTGTCTGCTCATTTGAAGACGCTTGTCTTCATAAACTCTCCATCCGGGAACTGCATCACTAGGGCTCCAGCAACATGAGATGGCTCCCCCTTGCAAAAGTATAATAACTTGGGTTAGATATCTGGAGTCAGTTAGAAAGAAGGGCGTTTAGGGTGCATCTAAGGTTGTTTGGCACGTAGGATATTAGGCATTGAATAACAGTAAAAGTACCTGTTAGGGGGTGGTAGTGGCCTAGTGGGTAAAACACTTTCCTGACCACAAAGTTGCAGGTTCTACCACTGTGTCCTTTAGCAAGACACTAACTCCAGTTGCTCCATAGGGACTGTCCCGCTAACTAAAGATTGTAAGTTGCTCTGGATAAGGGTGTCAGCCAAATGCCAGTTTTACCTAATAATCCATTGGAACAGACTGTTGGGACTGTAACTTCCACAGGGTGGCATTGTTCTTATATAAGCATACTATTTGTCATGTGACTGAAACATAAAAGAGGATGTGACATTATTTGTCATCTTTTAGTCTTGCACCATTATAAAGTCAGGGAGGCTCATTGCACTCATCTACTACTTTTATTTTCTTTACACCATAATGAATTTTGTGTTGTTACTTAACTGTCTTGAATCAATGTGATTTTAGTTTTTTTTTATTTTTAGGAGTTCTTAGTTTCTTTGTCATTTGAGTTCCAACTATGCTGTAGATCAGATTAGCCTGCACCATCTCACAGATTAGCACAATTCTATTTCCACTATTTCCATGCCTTTTACAGTTCATCTGCCATTCTGACAATATTTTGTCATAGATGGGGCCTGTTATCATCACTAATTTAGTGACTTAAATGTGGCTCTACTAATAAGAAGGAGTAGCTAGCAACTGGTTAATTGGTACAACAGCTGGGACTCTGATTGTTGCTACACTAACTTTATTACTTTTAACTGAAACCTGCTCTTTCTGGAGTTCTGCCTAATGTTTGTTACCTGTACAGTGAAGGGACACAGGTAGTTTTGTTTTTGGTATTTAATGTAAGTGCAGATATCAACTTCAGATTTACATATATGATGTCTTTTGACTCCATACTTATAAATATGAATAAAAAAGTATGTATTCATAAAAATAAAAAAGTGCAACAAAACAAAATAACAAAAACCAGAACTATTCAGACATCACAGTTGCAAAGCCATTGTTGGCAATTACAGCTTTGAGTTGGTAAGAATTAATTAGCTTTGTGCAGCATCGGTTTTCAATGTGTGGCCCAGTTACTCTATGTGATACTCTTAATTTTAGAAACCATACAGTTTTAGTGAGATTCAAGTCAGTAGATGGGCTAGGCCATGCGAGCACGTTCACCTTTTTTTTGTCTGTATTTTGGTTGGATGTTTGGTGCTTGGTGTCACTGTCTTGGTGTTATTCATCTTCTTCCTTTTCCTACGTATTGTTGAACCATTACAACAGGTGTGCTGACAGGAATGTTGAAGGTCTGCTATGGTTCTCTGTTTCCATCCTATTGTTGCTTATAATTTTGACAAATCTCTTTCACCTTCACAATGACTGCTACTTATTGCCTGAAATATTCCTAACCAGCGTAAATGTTGTTTTTTTTATAAATACAGCAGAAACAGTTATCTTGTGACAGTGGCACCTGTCAAGGGAATACTTAGGTAGGAGAATATTAGACAGATAACGTGGGCTATATTCGGTAGCAAGTATATAGTCAGGACTTGAAGTGTTTGTAGGAAAAATGGACAAGAGTAAGGATCAGCGTGATTTTGATAAGGGCCAAATTGCATTGAGCATCTTGTGGGGCGTTCCAATTGAGCATTTGTGGGATGTGCTAGACAAAGTCGTTAGTTCCATGGAGGTCCCACCTCACAACTGACAGGACTGATTGGACCTCATGCTAATATCTTGGTTCCAGTTGATACCACAGCACACCTGTGGAAGATTTGGGATGTCCATGTCTCGAAGAGTCAGAGCTGCGAGTGGGACTTAACCAATATTAGGCGGATGGTTTTAATATATACATTATAACAATGGACGCAGCACATGAGGTCTTTATTTATGTTCAATGCCTGGGTAAGGCAGGTGACTGGACCAAGCTACTCCACAAGGCAGCCACAAACTTTGCATCTGGCTGCAGCTCTTCTGCAGTATTGGCCGTCTCGTAGATCTAGTTGTGGTTTCCCAGACCCCTGATCCCTCGTTACTGGTTTTGGGACTTTCGTCCCTGGCCTCCCTCGTCGCCAGCCTCCTGCTCCCTTACACATAGAGAAAGAACTGCTCAGGTTGTGGCAGCTACCTGTCCCTGTTGTCACTCCCCAAGAAGCCTTATGTTAACCATCTCCAGAAGTGGCGTAGACATCTCTGGGTTTCCACACAATGGAAATGTGTCAGATGAATCAATATTCCGGACCTTTTTGTGAAGAAAATGGACACACTATGTGCTCCAGACCAAAAATGAAGAGGACTGTCCAGACTGTTATCAGCAGTAAGTCCAAGGCCAGAGTCTGTGATGGGAGAGGGTTGTGTCAGTGCCCTTGGCAATGGAAATATATACTTTTAGGATGGCAACATTAATGCATAAAAGTACACTGAGCAACACATGTTGCCTTAAAGATTACATGTTTTCCAGTGGCATCCATACATTTTTCAACAAGACAATGCAAAACCATATTCTGCATACGTTGCTAAGGCATGCCTGCAGAAGAAGAGTGTACAGGTACTCCCTGCAGCCCTGACTTATTCCCATTAGAGAATGTGTGGAGGATTTAGAAACAATGATGATCCTGTACTGTTGCACACCTTAAAACATATTTGCAGGGACAATGGGACAAAATAATACTTGACCTGTCATCAATTGGTATCCTCAGAAATGTATTTTAAGTGTTGTGAAAAGGAATGGCAAAATTACAAAATGGTATATGCTTTTCTGACCCAACTTGGACCGTGCAGGCCCATGCATTTATTTCATGTGCAGACCTTCATGCTGGAATGAATGTACATAAAAGTGAAATGATGTTGACCAGACAAAAAAATTAGACATACATACATATTATATATACACGTTTTATATACACTGCTCACAAAAATTAAAGGAACACTTTAAAGAAACACATTAGATACATCAGATCTCAATATGAAGTTG
>JBBJLS010093148.1:0-21750 GCA_037577275.1 Bryconaethiops microstoma | reverse complement strand
CTATCTATCTATCTATCTATCTATCTATCTATCTATCTATCTATCTATCTATCTATCTATCTATCTATCTATCTTTTCTGAAACCTGTTTTATTATACTATAAAACCTTTTATAGTCTGAAACCTTTGTTTTATTCAGAGCTGTGAAGTAATTTATTCACATTCTAGGGGGGGATGTTCTGTTTTACTGAGTTCTGTGTTTAAATACCGATACTGATTCTTCTGCTCTGCTGTGTAAATGAATGAGGTCATCTGCTTTCCCCTTGTTGTCAGTAGAGATTCTCATTTTCTTTCTCTCTGAATTTTCTGTTCCACCTTAACTAGTTCAGCTGTAATGTGTGTGATGAGAGAGGCTCAGACTTTCACTGCAGGGTTTAAAAGTGAAGGACTGAATAACATCAAATCATACCTGCCAGGAGACTCATCCAGGGTTACGCCCATGCAAGCATTCCATTCAACTTTAATTAGGTAATTATATTAACACAGGAATTTAAATGTCAAATCTCCAACCATTTTGACAGGCTGACATTTCACAAGAGGGGCAAGACACCCCTTCAACTATTTTACTTCAAATGAGCATTTAATTGACATGTTCTTACCATTAAAACTGTTAAACTAGATATAATGTTTCCATGATCATCTGAATGGCATCTAAATTTTAATATAACTCTCTATTTCCATTATTTACTGTGTTTATTATATTATAGGCTATTCCATTATAAAAGATAAGTATTTGTTTACCTTAATTATTCACATGGTTATTTAGTTAGTTAGATGGTTAAAAGCCAAGGTCATGAGGTTCTTCATCTCTAAAATGCTTAAAAAACAGCCATATGTGAAGCTGTTTTCTTGGCAGAGAACAAAAAGAAGTGAAGATGGGCCAGAAAAAAAAATTCGGAGAGTCTTCCTCTGATCTTAGCCCGATCTCAATTTAGGATCCTAAAATGTTCTTTCTTTTCTCTCATCTTTATTTGTCTCAGATCATCAGACGCAAAAAGAAAAGCTTGTTTGGCTTCTAAACGAGTCTGTACAACATCTGAAATTTGTCTTGGTGATTTTCAAGTCTCAACTCTGTGTGATTTATCAGTTTTCACTTCTAAGATCTATCTAGATGAACTTCACTTTCTCACTTCTGTCTTAAGTTATTTTTTTCTCTTGCTCCTTATTTCTCCTAAGAGGTGGTTTAGGACTTCAATTTTCACCAAATATGACTTCAATATTCACCAAATAAGAAGATGACTTATTTGTGAAGAGACTAAGAAAACACTGTTGTGAGCAGGAGAATCTTACTATGGATTTAGAAAATAAAAATATAAACAATACAGTAAAATGTGTGCAACTGCAACACATTTCGAGGTACTACTGCTCACTTTATTAGTGTAATAAGAGACATTTCAGAAGGTGTCAGATCCTCATTTAATTGCTTCTCCCAGAAGCAGATTTTCACTCTGTATTTGAAGACTCAATCAGTGGAAGTTCACTCCAGCACTCAGGTGGCAGAAGAGAACAGAAAAGAAACTTGATGCCCGTCTTTCCTACACCTTGAGGGACGGTGGGTTGAGTTGAGCTGTACGAGGCACAATGTCTTAATCTGGCTTTGATCATCAGATGAGGAGGGGCTGGACCGTCTTTGGCTATGTAGGCTTCAGGGTTTCAGAATCAGAATCAGAAAACTTTATCGATCCCAGAGGAAACTGCATATGCAACAACTCCACAAATACGAGGATAATATAAAGGTAAGTAAGTAAGGCTTATTTATAAAGCGTTTTTCACCGACAAATGTCACAAAAGTCAAAATCCATGAAAGTTGTCAAATACACAATATAAGAAACAGAATCAGAAAAAAAGATTGATCCCAGAGGAAATTGCTTATGCAACACAGAGATAAGAAGAATACAAAATATAAAGTCTAAATAAATAAAAAAGTCAAAAAAAAAAAAAAAAAATTAATTAAAGATATACTAATAAAAGCTACCCAAAGGCTTACCTAAAAGTGAAAGTGACCATTCTGTCATACATGAACACACCACGGCACACAGTGTGAACAGCTCTTTCTCTGCATTTTACCCATTCACCAAGTGAAGCAATGGGCAACTAGGAACTAGGGGAGCAGTGTATGGGGATGGGATCTTGCTTAAGGGGTCTTACGTTGGGTCTTAAGTCGGGCCTGAACCATTGCACCAGTTTCAGGGCTGGTGGACGACTGTTCAACACTCTGGGAGCATCAAATTAAAATGCACGTCTCCAGCCTGGTTTAAGGAACAGAAAGAAGGTGGATCTCGGGGCTCGACTAGTGGTGTAAAACTGCATGAGGTCCACAGTGTAGCAACAAGCCGGATCATGTAGAGCTTGTTAATGAGGATTTTATACTGTATCCTAAATTCCAGTTGGAGCCAATGCAGAGAATGTAAAATAGGAGATATGATAGTCCACTTGTGGCAGCGAGGTTACCCTTAGAACATCGGCAGCATGGAAGTGTAACAATGTTAAATTGTCATCATGCATACATCATAACGACTCTTTATATGAAAGTTCCCCCGGTTTGTGTTGATGCTGGGGGTGTCAGACCTCATGCTAAACTTTGTTTGGTGTTTCTATGTCACACAGAACCAAAGTTATTGTGATTTTAAAAACATGCAATATTGATAATTGTTACTGGGGTTTTAAAAATGGCACCACATGCAAATGCCCATTAAGAACAAAAATGGCCACATTTCTTTTATTTCTGGTCTTGGAAACAAACAGAAAAAACAGAAGATCTTCGAACCCACAGAGGGAGGGGTTCCAGAGAGTGGCCGAGCACAAAAGCAGAAAACAATGAGCATGTAGGAGAGCAAACACCAGTTTTAAACAGTTTTATTCTGTTTTTATTTGTTGGAACCAGATTTTACTAATACACTTTGAGTTAAAAGCCTGGCAGTGGTGCTTTAGATGGTCTGAAGGTGAGTTAAACCAGACTTAAAATATTATTTAAAGTTAAAACAAAAACTCTCCAAAAAGTACTCTGAAAAAAAAATGCTGTGATCAATAAGAGAGATGGATTTCAATACTCTAGCTAGAGACGTGAATTACTACTTAAACAGTTTAATCATTAACACAAATAGTGGTTTAAAATGTGTTGGGAGCAGCTCCTGGAAGCAACGGAGTGATGCAAGTGAACTCAGGAGGACTGAAGGCAAAACGTGCTGCTGCATTCTGGATCAGCTGCAGTGACCTGATGGTCCACATGTGAAGGTCATGCAGGAATGAGAAGCAGTCATCAAGCTTGGAGATGACAAGAGACTCTCAAGCATCTGGGTGGCCTCCCAAGAGAGAAAGGGTCAAATTCTCTTAATGTTGTAGGGGAGAGATTTCAAGTTTCAGGTTTATTGTCATATACAGATAAAAATTGAACATCATTACCAGAAATGAAACTCTTGGAACCAGTCAAGTTTGCACAGTAAAAACACTTAACCATAGAATAAAATAAGAGTAGTAAAGCACTAGAAGTATTCTATTAACTGGTATAGCAGAATATGCTGTTAATCATCACACTGAGTAATGTGGAAGAGGGAGGACCACCCTACCCACCCAGAAAGAGAGAGAGAGGACGGTTATACTGAGTGATGGGGAGAGGGAGGACCACCCTACCCACCCAGAGAGAGAGAGAGGACAGTTATACTGAGTGATGGGGGCGAGAGAGGACCACCCTACCCACCCAGAGAGAGAGAACAGTTATAATGAGCTGCCTAAACCACACAGAGGGTCTCCAGTAGGAGTGAACACTCCAAAACAGACAATTTCCTACTGTGATACATGTATGAAAGACAATGTTCTGGTTGAACAAGCTGATTCTCTGAAATTCATATAAGAAAACAGCTTATCATTATTGAGGCAGGTGCTTTGGCTAATGTTAGCAAGCCAGGTAGCTATTTATGCCAAACAACAGTTAGGCATAAATAGCTACCTGGCTAGCTAACATTAGGAGATAAAGCAGCCGTGTGAATTCCCTCCATCCCCCGCACCAAAAAAATAATCAGCCCTGTGTGAACCCCCAAACAACAAGACAGCACTACATATATGACATTTATGGCTGAAGGGAACTATCACAAACCAGGAAAGACCTTTACTGAGATTATGGTCTGATATAATTGGTTTACAACCTACAAGGTCTGATTTGATTGGCCAAGCTGGGTGTTTTTTCTGCACTGTTAAGATCTCCCTGCTGCCAGTTACTGAATCCATTCAGTTGTGTTTCTTTTTTACTCACTTTTTGTTCCTTTTCCCAGAATGATTGCAATAATCTGAACTTTTCTGTTCATCCTCCTCCGTGTGAGAAACATGAGTGGGTTCAGAGACTGAGGTGTACGCACACCCATTTATTTGCAACAATAATTCAAAAGTTTTTAAAGTGTTTAAGTGTTTTTGTTCTCTCAGCTTCAGTGGAAAAGGTTAGAGACTCCTGATGCAAGCTGGAGTTCAAACGAAATCAAAGCTTTCGGCTGTTCTGAATGTTTTGAATCATTCTGAATGTAAAAATATGTGTAATTATTTTAGGACATATTTTAACATGAAAATGCACCAGAAGCAAGCAGTTAGGACCAAAAACTTCACCATTTCCACCCCCGAGGACAGTTCAAGACCTTATTGTTGAGTTTATGCTAAACAGTTCGGTTCTTCCTGAGTTCCTCTTGCCAGTGTGTTTGTGGGTGCAGCACAGATGCCAGATGGGCTTGAAGCAGTAGAGGAAAGCCCAGCGATGCTGAATCATTCATGCCAGAAGAGCTTGAGGGTTGTACCTGTAAAGCCCGGAGCTCAGAAGCTGTGCAGTGAAGCTCCGGTTCTTTGTGAGTGATGTGCAAACACACTGTGTGTGAGCAGTTTGCTGAGGTGTTACTGAGAAACAGATGCTCCTTGGCTGGAAGATCTTTGTGATCATGTGAGCAGCATCTCCAATATGATTATCCTCTTTTGTCTCTTCAGAACCTCTTCAGACCACATCCCAATCAAGGTGAAAGGAATCCAAGCTGAAATGGTTTTTGATGCTCTTTTTGTGGTGCTAATTCACTTTCACTAGAACAGAGATGATGAAAGGGTAGTTCCTTGCAAAATTCCACCTGTTTTTCAAAATTCCTGCATAATGAAGTTCAGGAAAGGCATAAACAGAGATTCAGAGTGGATTTATTGGGGGTCAGAAAGGTGCATTGTGGAGGTAACATGAACCAGATGTCTGTCTCTGAAAGCTCCTCACAGAAAGTTATTCCATGAAATGGTTACGGTTGGACCACCCTAGAAGTTTTACTAGAGTTTTCAGATGTTTTTGGTCCTAAAACTAAACCCATTCATGGTAGAGGAACATATGCAGGGCATTGTGAAAAAAAACGGTCCTCAAAGAAATGTGATTAGTTCAGATTATCACCATTTTACCATCATCAACATCCATATAAACACTCAGGAGGCACGTGGAGCTTTACTGGGGGTTGATAGTGAATAAAGCGGCTGTATTTGTTTTGGAGACGTCTGGTTTCACCACCACTGTAAAGAATTACGAATGGATCAGTTTCTAAATAGTGAACCGTTTCTCACCAAACCCTCTCTAAATACTGAATACCACGAATGTATTTGTGTTGGAGACGTCTGGTTCCATTCACTTATTCTGTAAAGAAATCAGAGTCTCTACAATGAACCGTTTCAAACCAAACACACTCTGAACCACTCACTGTATTATTGGTGGTATTTGTTAGCTGTAGAATTTAAGCAGATTTTTCCCTGTAATGTTACTTTTCCAATTATAATTGTATCGTGTCAAGTTGATTTTAACTTGAGTTTATTTCATTTGAAGTGTTCTTTGAAATTGAACTTTTTAAAGACCACTTGCCATTTATTTATTGTTATACCAACAAAAACAGTTTGAATTAGCTTTGTTAAGTTAGTTTTTCTTTATTTATTTTTGGACTTTAGAGTTTCGTGGCTTTGTGTTTTGATCTGTTTGTTCTGTTTTCAGACTGAGGGCCAGTAGAAGGCCAAGGAAAGATTGGGGCTTTTTCAGATTTTCTCTCCGGCTGCAGCAGGTCAGTTGTTGAGACAGGCTGCTTTGTCTTTTTTTTTGTTAAACCTGGGACAATAATAAAGAATTTGAAGTTCTTGGGGAAAGTACACTGGGTCAAGGATTGATTGGAAACATCCATGAACACTACACTGTTGTTCTGAAAGGGGCAGAAGAGGCTGAGTCGCGTTCAGTTGATCATTTAGTCTTGAGAAAAGTCTGTAAAACGTATGTTCCTTGATGAGGATGGAGATTCAGGTGAGGGAAATTAAGTCCATATAAGGAATACAAAGCAGGGGCCTTTGGGTTTCTCAGAACTATGCCTTCTGTTGGTCATGTATTACAGTCTGTCAGCATGACCATATGGATTATATGAGCATTAGTGAGCACTGTGTAGTGCTTTCATAATGAAACAATATAAGCCATGTCACCCACTACAGTTCATATAGTGTATCACAGTCTGTCAGAATGTCAGAATTTGAACGTTGTAGAGCACTTTTAAATTAAACAATAGAAGCCATATCACCCAGCACACTTTATGTAGCACGTTACAGTCTATCCATTTAATTAGTTTACTTGTATTGATGGTCATTTTGCATCCTCAAATAATTAATGAGCAATTTGCATCAGTTTATTATTTCAGATTTAGAGCAATTTTGCATGGTCTCCTCAGTTTAAACTCCTTAAAAAACAACCTCTTTCTTCCTTGCATCGGTGCCAAGTGCAGTTTTGTTGGAATGTATGATCCGAGGTACTTTGTTGGATTAATCCAGTGCCAGTACAACCCAGAACTTTAAAAAAAAATGCATTTTCCTCCCAGAACGGAGCCTTTCTTAACCGAGTTCATATTTTAGAGGACTGGCTGTTCAGTGCATTGTGTTGTTTGAAAAATACTTAGTAAACAGTGGGGGTTCTTAAAGGAAAACACATTTTCTTTTTCTTTTTTTTCCTCTTTTATTCCCCCCACAGACACACATAAAGGGGTTGGAAGAACATGAATCCAGTTCTGATTGATTTTCCTCTCTTATTGCAGTAAAGAACTTCTGACAAATTTGCCATTTTTCTGACTGAAATAATCATGGTCGTGTGGTTTGTAGGCCATCGCCACTCTAGAAAATTACGTCCTAAACATCGTGAACAGCCCGCAATAAACTGCCAACGTAAAGGGAGTGTGTCCCAGATTCCGGCCGCGGGAGGCCCAGCAGGATCTCTCTCCAGAGAGCGCACCAAACCAAGTGTTTTAATTATAAAACTGAATCCGTTTCTTCATTCTATCATATTTGCTTTTTGACACATTATTTGTTCATTTGCCATCACTCAAGTGCTCTTCTAATGGGGCTGATTTTCTATGGGGGGTGGGGGTGGTGGTGGACATTTTTCCAGTGGCCGACTGCAATGTTTATGATTGATTTGTGTGAGAAATCTTGTTAGTGACAGATATAAATATAAGTATAGAACATAAAGAGAATTTACTTAATTCATATAATCTATACAGTCAGTTTTTGTTCTGAGTTTTTGTTTTGTTATGATCATCACTCACAGCCTGAACTTTCTTAGACAAGCTTTCCTGTCATTTCTTTAGATGTCTTCAGGAGTAGTTCTCCAGGCTTCTTGAAGACTGTTTCTTCACTGGTTCAGGAGTTAAGTTAGATGTGCTTTGGTATGCCTGAATGATTCATACGTAGGTCACTGTGTGGTTTAACAAACAAAAACATTCCTATGAAACTGGTCAGGTTCAGGGACTGGACTGAAAATGAGAGTCTTTGAAAGTCCTTCAGGAAGCCTGGAGAACTGTTAGTCAAGACTGCATTACAAAATCCAGGATTTGAGGGGTCTCAATTGTCAATCAGGGATCCTGGTCTTGGTGTAAATTCCACCTTCAGGTCAACACCTCGGCAGGCTAGAATGTGTGTGTGTGTGTGTGTGTGTGTGTGTGTGTGTGTGTGTGTGTTTTCCTTGGTGAGAACACACCTCCTGGAGAACAGTTCCTCAAGACTACATCAAAAATACAAGAAAGTCTTGGTCTTTGGAAAGCAAAAAGTGGAGAAATGGCCCAAGACTTTTGCACAGGACTGTATATAAATTATGTGCTGCGTTCACTCCACTAAAATGTGACAGATGAGACAGGGGCAGGAGTGTACGCTGGCGCAACTGGCTGCTGCTGCTCGTCCTTCTGTCTGTATTTAATTGAGTATATACTGTCGTTTTAAGCAATTGGACAGTAGTATACACCATTGTTCTCTTTTTAGAGTATAAACTGTTTAATGACAATAGTATTTTTTGGTTTTCTGATTGACTCGTCGGACTCTTGGTCCTTCCTTCGTGACCTGCTGCTTTGCTATTACACTGCCAATCATGCGGATTGACAAGTCGCTGCTATGGCTTATTGTCGTGTGGAGTAACTTATTTTTATTACTTTTTATAACTTCGATACTGCAATACACGGCAGCGGAACTTTTCCAACTCCGATTCCATGCCACTGAGCTGCCGCCAGCACTCTATCTTCAACCTGACATCCTTTGTCATTTTCCTCACAAGTATATTCATGGTGGATCTCGGAGGAATTTCAGGTTCGATGATTCAAAGTCTATACCATCATTTTGGTCTCTGAAGGCCCGACCACAAAGAAAATCTGGACGGACTGTGGGCCATAATGTTCTTGCTGGGGTAGCTAAGTCGGCTAGCCCTATACAAAAGATAAACAGTCTTTCAATTGGATTATTTGAGGTCCGATCCCTCACCAACAAGGCACCTTTAATATATGATATACTGACAGATCGTGAGTTTGATTTTCTGTGTTTGACTGAGACCTGGCAACAGTCCAGTGACTTTTCAGAACTGAATCAGTGTGTTCCTCCGGAGTTTGTTTACATCTGTCAGCCCTATTCCTCTGGCCGTTGCAGAGGTCTCACGATACTTTATAGCAAGAAGTGGAAAGTATCTCCTATAGCTGTGCCTTCTCATGTTTCATTTGAATCCACTGTTCTGCAAATCAGTGGGCCAACACCTACTATATTAGCCACTGTATATCGACCACCTAGGTCCAATAAGGATATTTCAAATTAATTTTCTGCTTTCTTTACTTCCTTATGCTCTATGTCTTCTAAAGTAATTGTGCTCAGTGATGTCAACATACACATGGACCTCACCAATAATATCTTTACAAGGGATTTTATATCCAGTCTTGACAGTACTGGATTAAAGCAATTCATTGATTTTCCCACTCACTCTAGAGGCCATATTCTTGATCATGTTTGTTGTTCTGGTAGCAACGGACCTGTCTATGTCTGGCCATAAGCTGGTGTCCTTCAATGTTAGCTTAACTACCTCTAAATCACACACAAATCGCTCCATTTCTTTTCACAATATAAAAAATATTGATCCAACTGCTTTCTCTAATGGAATTGATAACCTTCCCAACCGAGTAAATTTGGTTACTGCAGAAGAGCTGATTTCCTATTATAATAATGGACTTCATAGCCTTTTAAATGCCTTTGCTCCTTTAAAAACCCAGACAGTTTCTTTTAATCGTCCACTCCATGGTATACGCCTGAGCTTTGACAACTTAAAACTAAAGGTCATCGCTTAGAGTGTCTTTACACAAAAACTGGTCTTACTGTCCATAAAAAGATGTATGATGAACACATTTTACACTACAGGGATGCTCTCACTGTAGCTAAATCTACTTTTTATGCTAAGCTAATCAGGTCTGGGGAGGGAAACTCAAAAATTTTTTTTTCCACAGTAACCAGTATTCTTCACCCACCTTCTACTCCTTCATCTCATCTGCTTTCAACAACTCAATGTAATATCTTTATGAATTTCTTTATTTCAAAAATCGAACATATCCATCAGAATTTGTCTTCAACCAATCTATCACAAAGTCCTTTTATTATGCCCCCCTTACTTGTAATCTTTCAAGTTTTGATCTTCCTACAGAATTGGAAATATCTATTTAAAAAAAAAAGTCTTCAACCTGTCTGTTAGATCCCCTACCTATTACATAGTAAAAGCTTTACTAACCTTCCCTTTCCTCTATTATAACTGACATGATTAATTCCTCTCTAATTTCTGATTAAAACTGCTGTAATAACTCCTGTTCTTAAGAAATTTGGTGCAGACCCTGATAATCTCAATAACTTCCATCCAATTTCTAATTTACCATTCCTCGCAAAAATTCTTGAAATAACTGTTGCAACTCAGGTTCATACTCATCTTGCCAATAATACTTTGTATGAACAGTTTCAATCAGGTTTCCATCCCTTACACAGTACCGAGACTGCACTGGACAAAATTACAAATGACCTTTTGATGGCTGCTGACACTGGGCTCCTAACCATATTGGTTCTTCTGAAGTTCAGCTTTTGATACTGTCTCTCATAATATTCTTTTGGAGAGATTGGCTTCTATAGGAATTACTGGCACCCCTCTTAAATGGTTCAAATAATATCTTACTGGTCAAACTCAATTTGTCCAGCTAAAGCAATTCAGTTCACTTTCCTGTTCGGTTACTAGAGGTGTTCCGCAGGGCTCTGTTTTAGATCCCCTTCTATTTATTATTTACGTTTTACCTCTGGGTCATATTTTTAGGAAATTTTGTGTTCAATCTCACTGCTACGCTGAAGACACTCAGCTCTACTAAACCTGATTCCACCCTTCTGCCTCCCACCCTTTCTGCATGCGTAGCTGAAATTAAGGACTGGTTTTCTTCTAACTTTCTCAAGCTTAATCATGATCAAACTGAGGTTCTTCTGGTTGGTACAAAAGCTACTTTGGCCAAATCAAAAAAAAAAATTCTAACTGTTGACAACTCTGTGGTCTCACCTGTCCCTCACATTAAGAGTCTGGGGGTTATCCTTGACAGTACCCTATCTTTTGAAACCCACATCAATAATGTCACTCGCTCTGCTTGTTTTCATCTGCGTAATATTAACCGATTACGCCCATCTCTTACTTCTGCTTGTACGGCCATCTTGGTACATGCTTCGGTCACTGTAATGCTCTTCTCTCTTGTATCCCACAAAAAATCAGTCGCAAGCTACAGTTGGTTCAAAATTCAGCAGCCCATATAATTACCCGAACATTGAACATATTACCCCTGTCCTCCAGCAGCTACACTGGCTTCCTATCAAATATTGTATTGATTTTTATAATTTTACTGCTTACTTTTAAGACACTCCATAACTTGGCACCTTCATATCTCCGTGATCTTCTGCAGATCGCCATACCGAGCTGTTCTCTAAGATCATCTGCCTCTATCAGTTTTGTTATACCTTCTGCCCGCTTGGCTACCATGGAGTTTAGAGCCTTCAGCCAAGTTGCCCCTCGCCGGGGGAACTCTCTTTCTCATGATATCTGCAACAGCGATTCACTTTCTTCCTTAAAAACACATCAAGGTGTTTCATTAACCTGTTTAAAGTCAGAGCAGTGTGTTAGTGGGTATTTTTCTGTCACTGCGTTCAAACAGAATGTCTCGGCTTGATCTGAGACACAGTGAACATGAATAAATGCTTGTTTGAGCGTTAAAAACTCAGTTTTTACTGATGTGTCAATCTGCACAGAATTTTAGAGAAGGTTAAAGCTCCTGGAACCATTCCTGGTGGGAGCACTCAATCCAGAAAAAATTGAGGGGACTGAAATACAGAGAAACATTAATAAATAACACCAAAAAATACATTACTCCCCTCCCAATGTACAAAAACTCCCATCCAAATAGTGCTTTAGTGAATTGTCCAGTAAATTTGCCTTTTTTTGCTCAACAGTGAAAAATGTCTCTCTTGTGAAGCTTCTTCTTCTCCTCCATGTCCTCCTACACTGATTTGACCTTTTTCTCTTCCTGACTGGTCTCCACTGTAAAACTCCTTTTCTCTTTTTATCTTGACCAGATTGTTGTTGTTTAAACCAATGTAACAGGACTTATCTTCCAAAATGCTCCACTTTCAGAGCATTATTCTGAAAGCCTTGAGAGCTTTTTGTGAGATGAGCCCTAACGTTCCTCTTGGCCTGCTGTGGTTTTGCTCTTGCAGTTTTTGCCTGGTGTCCTTGTAATGATGGAATCATGAACTTTGAGAGGTCCCTTGGAGGAATTTTGGTAAACCAGCCACTTCTCAAAAGATTCACAATGATCCTGAGTTTCCTCCTTGTGGAGATGATGCTCTCACTCTGAAGTCCCAGAGGTTTTGTTGCCATCATACATTTCAATAACCTTCTTTCACATCTATTCTGGATTCTTTTTGATCCTGGAATGGTGTACCTGGTGTCTTGAAACGTTTCAGCAGTTTTTCACTGCAGTAAATGTTCTATTTAATGCAACAAATGGTAAATTGTGATTGTATGGCTCAAGGTGTCAGACGTCATGCTGAGTTTTGTTAGGGAAAACATGCAGAGAGAGGGGGATACAGAGAGTGGCTGAGTTGTATTGTCACCTCATTTAAGGTTCATAATTCCACCATTAGGAGATCAGGCAAAAAAGAGAATCCATGGAGGAGCTGCCAGAGCAAAACCACAGCAAACCAAGAGGAATGTTAAGGCTGGTTTTAAATCTGCTAAAAAGCTTTCAGGTTAAGACTTTCAAGTTAAGTGATGTTTGTAAGGTTTGCAGTAATCATGCCTGGGTGTTCATCCTGGTTATGAAATACTTTTTCATGCCACTGTATAGTTTCCCCACCCTGAGAAAGACATCGGGAGTCAGATTGAAAATCATTAGGTGGATCAATTTGGTAAATCTTTAAAAACAACTGGAACCTAGCTGCCATCCGTCCATGTCTAAGGGGGGGGTGGTGGCCTAGTGGTAGGGTACTTGCCTATGGACTAAGAGGTCATGGGTTCAAATCCTACCTTCAGCACCACCACTGGGTTCCTGAGCAAGACTCTTAACCCCAAGTTGCTCCAGGGAGACTGTCCCCTGTAGTTAGGGAATGGAAGTCAGTTTGGATAAAAGCGTCTGATAAATCCAGTAAATGTAAATGTACTTTTAGACTAAGTCTAAAAATACAAAATGAAAACTACTTTGTAAATAGTTCTCCAGTCAGACTTGTGTATTCTGTATGTTAAAAAAGAACTGAAGCTAAATTATTGAGTTCAAGAACAATATAAAGTCTAAATAAAATAAAATGAAGAACTCTGCCAGAAATACTCTGTACTATATACACTATGCTATATACAAAAATGCTGGGGTATTAAGACTGTAGATAAATAACTCAGTTAAGTGATTTACTAGTAACGCAAATAGAGGTTTGGACTTGTTCTCTGTACTGAGTATGTTATTGCATGTAATAGAGATCAGTAATATTGACAGAAGTAGTGATATTTTGTATGGTACTTAAATGATTTATCACCCAATCATAAAACTACACGATATTGCATATATTGTGTAGCCCCATGGCCAGTCTCGTACAGTGGCCTCCAACTTCTCATTGGACGACATCACGGCCCAATTGGAGAAGGCGTCCCGGAGTATGGATGAGGCCGCCCGGCAGACCTCAGAGTCTTCGTCACCTTCCTCGTCTTCGTCATATTCATCCGCCACGCTGCGGAACACTGCAGCCAACTCGCAGCACCACCGGCGCACGGGTTCGGTGGGAACAGTCAGCGATCAGGAGGCGAGGTCATCACGCTCCAGCGTTAACTCCGCCTCTGCCTCCAGCATGGACTCTCTGGACATGAGGGGGCAGGAAGGGGAGGGGCATGGGACCGGAATGGCCACAGCACAACAGAACCAGACAAGCACGGAGGTAACAAACATACACTCAATCACCAGTCGTCCAGAATATTAAAACACGTCAGAATCAGAATTGCGTTTATTGGCCAAGTATGTGAGCGAACACAAACAATGAATTTGATTCCAGTCAATTGCGTCCCTCAAGTACAACAGTATAAAACAATATGTAAAGATACAATGAACAATATAATATACAGTAATGTACAATCTACAATATGAATATGCTGTGTGTGTGTGTATATATATATATATGAATGTAAATGTAAAGCTATATAGCGTATTGTGTGTGTGTGTATACACACACAAAATACGCTATATAGCTTTACATTTACATTCATATACATATGTATATGTATGTGTGTATATATATATGTATGTATGTATGTATGTATGTGTATATATATATGTATATATATATGTATATATGTATGTATGTATGTATATATATGTATAAGCATACAAATGAGCAATACTGTGCAATGCGCAAAGAAGTTCAGAATACATACCACAGTGTGTTTAAGATTGTGTGTTATAGGGTGGTAGGAGCCTAGTGGGTAAAACACTTGCCTGTGAAGCCAGTGACCACAAAGTTGCTGGTTCAGATCCTCACTTTCTACCATTGTGAGCAAGACACTTAACCCTCAGTGTCTCCAGGGGGACTGTCCCTGTAACTTATAATTGTAAAGTGATCTGGATAAGAATGTCTGCCAAATGCCTCTTCACCTCCCTCATGCCAGGAAGGCTTGTAAAAGCATTGAATCCACAAGAACACTAAAGGAGTGCTGGCGGATCTGGCACCAAAACGTTAGCAGCAGATCCTATGGACACTTGAGACTGATGAAAGGCACCAAGATGCACTATGGGTGCAAACCAGGCCAATTGAGGCAGTGTGATGCTCTGGACAATGATTTGCTGGAAAACCTGTTGTCCTGCCTGGAATGTTACTTTGACTTGTATCACCTAAGTAAACTTTGCTACAGACCAAGTAAACCCCTTTATAGCAGCGGTATTCCCTAAAGGCGGTGTCCTCTTTCAGCAGGATAATGAACCCGGCAAACATTCATAAATGGTTTGTGGAATATGACAATGGTGTTGACTTCATCTCCAAATTCCCCAAAATAATGGCAACCCCTTGTGCTTTAAGACACAGCCCTAGGAGTGCTGCTGTCCTCCTAGACTTGAGAGAAACCCAGCCACTTACATGCTGCTATCTAGTTTCAAAATAATGCCACTGCGCTACACATGGTGGGTATCCGAGGCATTCGCAAAATCCCGGTGGTGGACCCCAGATTTCAGTACAGTCCAATAAAGTAGATTTCCAGTAGATGCTAGATCCCAGTAAAATTCAATACAGTAGATTTTCAGAAGTTAAAATAGAAGTTATACAGGTCAGTATTGATGAAGTGGCACACATTTGTTAATTTTCTATTCAGAACTCACTATAACAGTGATACTGCTTTGCATTCGTAGGTGAAGGAAAACAATAGTACTCTTAGCCCCAGATATCCTAAACTGTAGATACTAGAGTAATACACTGTTAATAATTATGTACTATTTAGTGTGGTGGTATGAAGTTTCACGTGCAGCCTAAGTTAAGAATTTATAAGTTACACATTCTTCCAGAATCTAGTTCTCTCGTAAGCAAAAAATCAACCCAGGCCTTGAAGTGAAACAGATGTAAGACTTGCACACCATACACGCATGTGTGTGCGCGCACACCCGCACAAGCACACACACACACACACACACACACACACACACACACACACACACACACACAGTATTTTATTCAGAGTCATAAGGAAAAGCAAGCAAGGCATTCTAAGAGTATTTGCTGGGATTAAAGCCTACTTGGCTTTTTGATTTAGTAGCTTTTGCCAAGTCATTTTATAAGTGAGTTTAATTCTTCATAACAATAGGTTAGTCATGCAGACAAAGAAATTCATTTTGGTTAGAATAAAGGAGGGGAGGTGTAATTTTAACAAACAGGATGGATTAGTCACACTTTTAGTCTACAAAGGCATCGACGTTGGTCAAATGACACACTGCCATTTTACTGTTATTAATTTAGCAAAGAATTGAAACTCAAGGCGACTTGTGACTTCATCCAGAAGGACAAGTCACACGCTTCTATTCCTTTCTCTGACTCGTCTGTGGCTCAGAATCAGGCGTTTTCTGTGTTGTGGTTTTATGGATTGTGATGATGAGGCCTTTACTGAGTTCAGCCACGAGCCATTAAACAATTGACTCAGAGTCTGGAACTACTCGTAACACACACACACACACACACCACACACACTCATAAGTATGTGCACATACACCCTTACCTTTCTGGGTGCAGTTAGGCCTCACATAAAAAGATCTAATGAAGTGAAACTCAGCAATTAATATCATACCCACATGTGCTGTTTTGTAATCGGCACTTTTTTTGGCCAAAAATGATTGAAAGTGGATTTTTGAGTTTTTCCACTGAAAGAAAAACATAAGATTTCTGTAACTTTTCTAAATGAGGACTTTCACATTGTCAGCCATAGTACCATAATTCAGAACTATAAATAAAACAGTTAATAAATGTATTATACCAATAATAATAAACCGAAAAAACAGATTTACGGCCAGCTATGCCTGATGCTACAATATACAATAACACAGGTCAACAAAATAAAATGTGTCTGTAATCATCAGAAACCTCAACACACTTTTCTAAACCATTTTTTCATGCTGATTTCAGATCTGCTTTCAGTTTTTTTCTGTCACATAAACTTTTTGAATTGAGTAATATTAGATTTGCAATAGACTTCTATGCGATTTATTTATTTATTTTTTTAACCGCAGGCACCAATCAAGTAACACTTTCAATATTTTCAGTGTGAAGTCAGACAGACTCACACTGTGGCATAGATATAATGATCAGTGTCAGTCAGACTCCACTGTTTCTTCAAAAAAAACACTTAGTATATGATTAATATATGATAATTATACCACTATCATGCAATATATAACCAGCTTCATCACAAAAACTGTACGTGGAGGAAAAACTAAACACAGATTTGAAATCAGCATGAAAAACACCACAAAACCCACATAAACTTTTCTCTGATGAGTTTGACCTGTTGACCTGTGTAATTACAAGAGGTTACCATAATGCTTTGTATATATCTAATGTGGCAGCGACCGACCCGTCCACGGCATCCACCAGCGAGCACGCCTCAGTCTGCGGTGTCCAAGGTGCTGAAGAGCAGTCCACGCTGTCCAAGGTGCTGAAGAGCAGTCCACGCTGTCCAAGGTGCTGAAGAGCAGTCCACATGATCGAAGGTGCTGAAGAAGACGACAGTCACCGGAAGGAGCACACGTCCCTTCAACACCTGCGGAGAGCATGTGGAAGAGGGAGGAATGCGCTGACGAAGTTACTCTTAACGAAAAGTGTGCCCTACATAAGGGGCCAGGTGTGTTCTCCTCAGAGGTAAAGCCTTGTTTTCATAGTAATGTTTTGTCCTTTCTGTAAAAGAGTCTGTGTGTGGGTCCTCATCTCCTCTTCACCCAGGTGTGTTTGTTTCTTCATTTTCTGGTAAGTGTCACAAGCTCAACACTTAGAGCTCCACTCTCTAGCGTCACTGGCTAAAATACCTGTGACGGATGTTTGTGGGTGGATGAGTCATTCTAAAAATGCAGCAGGATATTACAGCATCCTGCAGGCCTGAGACACATGTGTGGACACAGTATAATGAATATATAGTCCTTGAGACCTCATTTGAAACCTCTTTGATATTTGACTTCTATATAAATTCTCCTTCCCTTTATGCACAAAATGCTGGGGTGTAAATTCTATAGTTAAATGCCATACTGATAAGTAATTCACTAGTAACACAAACAGTGGTTTGGAGTTAGTCTCTGCACCAAGTCTGTTTATCACGCTGTGGTGACCCCTTCTCCTCGCATGCAGGGCATGAACACACGCACCACGGGAAGTCGGCATGCATCGTCGGAGAATACTTTATTTTAAACTGAAATGACCAAAACAAAAACTGGCATGTGAGCCAAACTCTATAACTGTGGATACAAACCAAAAGGAGACACAGGCATAGTGACTGGGACAATAACTGGTAAAACAACTGGTAAGAACTATAACGAAAACAGCTGTAGCGACCAGCGTGACCGACAAAGGAAAACTGAAACACCAAACCTTTAAATACTCAGACCCAACGAAAAAGAACCAGAGACAAAAACACACGCACTCTAACAAAACCACACTCAGCTGGAGCTAATAATCAACACTCAAAAAAAACAAAAGACTTTCACAAGGGTGCCCCCTAGTGGCCACCCACCGTCATAAGCCCCCAGCCCTGACACTGTAACAGTACATAATAGAGATCAGTAGTAAATCAGTAATATTGACATAACTAGTGTTATTGTACACAATAATGAGATATTCCACACAATAATAATGATTTAAAAAAACAGTTCTTGAAGCCTGTTTATTCTATGCCTTAAATAAGTTCTACAGTTCTGCTGCACACTTTAGAAGTTGAGACCCAACAATCCCTTTGAGACCCAGGTCCCACATCTTCATGTTCAATGGCCTGAAATGGCAGGTCTCCCTCCCAACTCAGGTATACCCCCGCCCTGTTTCAACAGTTAAAATATAAGAATAACCACAGCAAAGCAGGCAGTATAATACACACACAATCGAGCGGATTAGTAAACAGCAGTCTGGTGATAAAGGTTCGCACAATTACACACAGGTAAGCAAGAGGGGATGAAAAGAACAAAAGGAACCAAAACAAACCCCACGTCCCAAAGTCCCACAAGAACATCCAAACCCCCGGAGCCTCGTCCCCTTTGGCTCCGTGGGACAGGTCCTGGTTCCCTGGTGCTGCACACCTCTAGGACTTTTTCTTGCCCCCATCATGACCTTGCGCCTCCCTCATGGCCCGTGTAACCCCTTCGTTCCTTCGTCACTGGTGCCCCAAATGCACTGAACATGTTCTGCCACTCTGTGCCCAATCGTCACTCCGCCGTCTTGCGACTTCGCTCCTCTCCTCCTCCGCTAAGCTCCTCACGGCACACGCCCTGTTCGGGACAAACCAACGCTCAGACACCTGCTCCCAACCATCCCTGAATGGTTAAAACCGCCTCCCTTAAAGCCAGAATGAGTTCCTCATCGGACGTCTGAGCCGATCTCCCCCTGTTGTCCACCTCAACCAACGCCAGGAACGTGAAGCAGAGGAGAGAGAGAAACACAAAATGGCGCCTTAGTCCACTCTCTCCGAGCTCGGATACCTCCACCTCAAGGGTCGACAGCCCTACAAGAGTCCTAAAAACTCTAAAGGCATAGGGTCACTATATTAGTCCGCGGTCCTTCCGGGAGCACCTCGTGGGAGCACCCCAAACAATGTCTGACATGTTTAAAAAGGCCACCACCTCCGCCCCCTGGCCTCATTCCCACTGAGCAAGCCAATCACCTAGAAGGGGGGCAGAAGATCTCCATAGCTGTCCCAGAAACACCCCAACAAAGAATAAATACAAAAATAAGACATAAATAATAACATCCCTTCGTGCGGGTCACTTCCCTTTTTCTCTCATTCTGTCCAAAGTAAACATCAATCGACTGTAAAAACTTTGTCCTGTGTTTGTCTCTCCATAACACTATTATATATATATATATATATATATATATTTTACTTTCTTCTTTATTATGATCAAAACAAATAAATATAACCATGATCACATCGGCACATCATGCATCAGTATTTCTGAAACCCCCGAACCCAAATGTAGCTGATGAAGTTACAGATGGTATCTTTAGCTGCTCTCTGCGGTTTCGAGCTCTGGGGGAAAATTCCCTTCACACTAAAATTAACCACAAGACTTCCCCTAAGCATGTCAGCCAGTAAATGTACTCTT
Source organism: Bryconaethiops microstoma (assembly GCA_037577275.1). NCBI lineage: Eukaryota > Metazoa > Chordata > Actinopteri > Characiformes > Alestidae > Bryconaethiops > Bryconaethiops microstoma. The sequence goes on along the minus strand of JBBJLS010093148.1, from coordinate 2,102 downwards.
ATAAACTCATAAGTGTGTGTCTGTGCACTTACTGTGTATTTATTAAGCCTAAGAACATGTTTAATAAATTACTGTGTATTTATTAAACATGTTCACTTCACCATCTGCACACAGGATGCACTCTTTATAATCATCAACAACAGAGCAACAGTTATGTGTCCAGATTGATACAGAGTAAGAAACACTTAGAATGCATGAGTCCTGCATGTGTGGCTCTAAATAACAGAAGATGTCAGGAGAAAATGGACAAGAAAATCTACATAAACATGCTTTTATAAACATGATCTAAATAACCTGATGTAGATCTCAGCACCACTAGAGGCCTGGTCACTGCAGTGAGGCACAAAACAATGTGACTAGTCAACCAGTCACAGTCAAGGAGACGACAGACCAGCTTTCCTATCAGTCATAGAATCTTTATTCAGAAAGTCAGTGCCATGATCTGAGGAGGCTCTGAGTTCATGAATCACAACAAATCAGTATAGATGGAAAATTATTAGTGGAAAGAATCTCAATTATATTTTAGGACCTTGTGAAGGAAGAGAATAAGCTCAGGTTTCGTTACAGAGTTTATTGGTTAGGAATAGTCAATCATTGATAAAAGCTGTGTACAGTTTAGATAACTGCAATCATTCAGATCATTCAACAAAGAATTCATTATGAAACTTCATATAGAAAATCTGAAATTCCCACCTCAACTAAATACATGATGCGGATATAAACAGTGTAAAGGTTAATTTACCAGTTTGGACAAGTTTCTCCAAAACTGAAGTCAAGGTTAGGACACATCTCCTCTAATATTTGTGAAAATTCGTTCATCTGTATATATTTTACTGATGCTAGTGTTACATCACTGGACAGTTCAACACACTTGGAGGAGAACACAAACTGCCAGCTCTGTTATGGAACAAAAATATGTCCTCATTGGCCAGAATCACAGTGAATGATGAGAGAAAAGATAAGATCATCCTTCCCTCCCAGAGAGAGTGAGGACAGTTCTGCTCTCTTTTAAGGTCAAACTCACGACTTCAGAATGTAGAAAAGACAAACACAAAGTTCTTAGAAGTAAAAAATAAAGATCATTAAACATCTAAGAAGTAATGAGCAGAGTCAGCAATGATAAAGAACTAATACACAGAAAAAATCAACACTGAATTAATCTGATATTTACACAGCAGAACTAAATGAAATCATAATATTAAGCTCAAACTGAACTTCACTCACAGATGACTGAAATGTTGATCAATGACTCTTTGGATTTAAGGCGGGTGTTTTTATGGTAAAAGTCAGTTGATACATGTGAAGTTAGTAGTTACTCTAGTCCTGTGTGGGGTCTAATGGTGGAGTACTCAGTATGAGGTTCCTTCTTACTGAGGTCGACTGTGGGATCAGGGGGTGAAGCCGGATTCTTCAGGAAGCTCACAGTGGCGTAAGCAGAGTCTTGGTCTGAGACAACCATCCTTGATGAAGAAGTGGAGCCTGAAATTAAACAGAATAAAACATTGTTTCTCCAACGGATCAATCACAATGATAAGCTCTTACACATAAGTTAACTGCATGTGTGTATGTGTGTGTCTGTGTCTGTTTATTTGTTGTTTGTGTATGTGTGTGTGCGTGAGTATCTGTGTGTGTGTCTGTGCGCATGTGTATGTGTTTGTGTGTGTGCATATATATCTGTGTGTGTTTGTGAGTGTGTGCGTATCTGTGTGTGAGTGTGTGCATGTGAGTGTGTGTGCATGTATATGTGTGTATGTGTGTATGTGTGTGTGTATCTGTGTGTGTGTGTATTGATGTGTATTTGTGAGTGTGTTTGTGTGTGTGTGTGTGTGTGTGTGTGTCTGTGTGTGGGTGTGTGTATTTGTGTGTGTGTGTGTGAATGTGTATCTGTGTGTGTGTGTGTGTGTGTGTGTGTGTGTGTGTGTGAGTGTGTATCTGTGTGTGTGTGTGTGTGTGTGTGTGGATATGTGTATGTGCATGTGTGTGTGTGCGTGTGTATCTTTGTGTGTGTGTGTGTGTGTGTGTTGATGTGTATTTGTGTGTTTGTGTGTATATCTTTGCGTGTGTGTATGTTCATATGTGTATGTGTGTGTGTGTGTGTTTGA
>JBBJLS010093118.1:0-21758 GCA_037577275.1 Bryconaethiops microstoma | reverse complement strand
AGGGTGTGTGAGGGGTGGGTGGGGGAGAAGAGGGTGTGTGAGGGGTGTATGGGGGAGATGAGGGTGTGAGAGGGGTGGGTGGGGTAGAAGAGGGTGTGTGTGGTGTGTGTTGGGGAGAAGAAAGTGTGTGTGGCAAACGTCATAATGAGAGGATGTTTAGCTTCTCTGCAGTCAGGCGGCACAACCAGAGCGAATACAAGAACAATTCATAATACAAAGTAATGGACTGCCGAATTTTAGTATGGAATTCTGGTGGATTCCACGTAACCATCCACTTTATGCTATTCCCTAGAAGGCTAGCAGCAACACTGCTAATGCAGGACTGTCTTTGTGCTCGCGAGATGAGGTTCAGTATGTAAACTACCTTGACAGGCAGAGAGAGAGAGTATAAGTTATTATCTAAACTTAGCTGGAGTTTAGATAATAACTTATTCAAAATTCCTTTTAACATGCGTGCAGCACTCCACGTCTCACCTGTTGTCTGACAGGGAAAACGTGTGTGTTGGGGGGGGGTTGGGGGTTTGTGAAATGAATGATTTTGGCGATGGACTGGTTGATGAGTTCAGACAGGAGCCCCTTGTGGACTATGATGTTTGCAGATGACATTGTGATCTGTAGCGAGAGTAGAGAGCAGGCTGAGGAGACCCTGGAGAGGTGGAGATATGCTCTGGAAAGGAGTGGAATAAAGGTCAGTAGGACTAAGACAGAATACTTGTGCGTTAATGAGAGGAAAGACAGGATGGTGAGGATGAAGCAAGTAGAGCTGGTGAAAGTGGAGGAGTTCAAACACTCGGGTTTAACAGCCCAGAGTAACAGGAAGTCTGAAAGAGAGGTGAAGAAGAGAGTGACAGGAGTGATTTGTGTGGTGGAATGAGTGGAGAAGAGCGTCAGGAGTGATTTGTGACAGGCAGGTACCAGCAGGAGTTAAAGGGAAGTTATACAAGATCGTAGTGAGACCAGTTGTGTCGTCTGGTTTGATGGGTTGGAGACAGTGGCACTGATGAAAAGACAGGAAGCAGAGCTGGAGGTGGCAGAGTTGAAAATCTTAAGATTTGCTTTGGGAGTGACAAGGATGGGCAGGATCAGGAATGAGTTTATTTGAGGAACAGCTTGAGTTGGACCTTTTGAAGGAAATGTCAAAGGCAAGATTGCGTTGGACATGTGCTGAGGAGAGACTCTGAGTGTGTTGGGAGGAGGATGCTGAGGATGGAGCTGCAGGGGAGAAGGAGAAGAGGTCTAGTAGGAGGTTTACGGAGGTGGTGAGGACTTGCAGGCAGTTGGTGTGAGAGAGGAAGATGTAGAGTACAGAAGAAAATGGAGATGGTTGATCCGACTCCTAATAAGTGCAGCCGGAATGTAGTAGAAGAACATGGTAATAAAGGAATCAAATCAAATAAACCACTGAAAAAAGACAACTCAAAATTAGGGGAAAAAAAACGAGTATAAATAAAAATATATGCAATTATACTTAAAGATAGCAAGGAGCTAAATAGAATCAGATAAATGTGAGGGCTGAACTTTTGTGTTGATGTATTCTACTGCACTCCTTTATTACTCTTTTTTTTTTAATGCAATACTCCTTTCCTCTGTTTTCTCTTTTCCACTCTTTCTAAAATTGTTGTATCTCCAAACCTGCTCACGTGCGACGTGTTTTTAATCAATCAATTAATTTTTTTGGGGGGGAGGGGCGTATTCCGTGTAGTGGAGGGAGCTCGTGCTTCACCCCTCCCTTCACAGTCTGGCTGAGGAGCTCGAGTCGGAGCAGCAGCAGCAGTCGAGATGCCCGTGGGCTCTAACCGCTCGGACTGCGCGCGCTGCGGGGTCTCCGGCGCGCACCAGCCGCAGCCACCCCCGCCGCCGCTCGCGCTCTTTCCACTGCCCGCTCTGGTGGCCGTGACGGCCGCGTGCTCCGTGCTTTTCGTTGCTGGGGTCGCGGGGAACCTGACGACCATTGTGGTGGTGAGCCGCTACCGGGACATGCGCACGACCACCAACCTGTACCTGCGCAGCATGGCGCTGTCGGACCTGCTGGTGTTCGCGTGTATGCCGCTGGACCTGCAGCGCGTGTGGCGCTATCGACCCTGGCCGTTGGGGGGCGCCGTCTGCAAGCTGTTCCACTTCGTAAGCGAATGCTGCACGCACTGCACGGCCCTGAGCATCGCGGCCCTGAGCGTGCACCGTTACCTGGCCGTGCGCTTCCCTCTGCGCGTCAAGGTGGCCGTGACGCGCCGCCGCGTGCGCGCCGTCATCCTCGCGCTGTGGGCTGTGAGCGCGTGCAGCGCGGGCCCCGTGCTCGCGCTGGTCGGGGTGGAGCACGAGCGGCGCGAGCCGGACAACGACACCGACACCGAGGGCTGGCTCGGAAACTGGACGTGGGACAAGAGCGCGAGCGCGGCGGAGTGCACGGCCACGCGCCACGCGGTCCAGTCCGGGCTCCTCTCCGCTGTCATGTGCGTGAACGGCGCGCTCGTGGCGCTGCCCGCGCTCTGCCTCTGCGTTCTCTACACACTGATCGGCAGGAAACTCAGCAGGAGCCGCCGCGCGACCGACGCACGCAGCTCCGCGAGAGACAGAAACCACAGACAGAGCGTGAAACTACTGGGTGAGTGAGAGAGAGAGAGAGAGAAAGAAAGGACAGAAACCACAGACAGAGCGTGAAACTACTGAGAGAGAGAGAGAGAGAGAGAGGAGGAGGGGGGGAACGACAGAAACCACAGAAGGTGGGTGAAAATGCTGGGTGATAGAGAGCGAGAGAGATTGAAAAGAAACAAAGAGAATGAAGGAAACTGGGTGTGAGAGTAAGTGAGAGTGAAGACAAACAGTGAGAAAAGGAGATAGAGAGTGAGAGAGAAAATGGATGAGATAGAGAGTGTGCGAGAGCGAGATAAGAAAGTGAGTAAGAAAGAAAACAGTGGGACAGAAGCAGTGAGAGAAGAGAGCATCAAAGTAACAAAGACAAACATTTGGACAGTTTTTAGGTATTATTTTTATTTTATTTGACCTTTACTTTTGATCTTATATTGTTCTTGTCTCTGTGTATCTGTGTTTCTGTGTAGTCGTAACATAATCAGCTTAATCCAGGATCAACAGGGATTTGAGAGTCTGATTCTTTTCAACCAAGTGAAATCCCGTTCTTGTCCCTCTGTAGCTGTGGTGGTGTTGGCCTTCGTGCTCTGCTGGCTTCCCTTCCACGTCGTCCGCTTCCTGATCTCCGCCTCGTCGGCCGCGGGCTCCCCCATCATGTCTCTGATCAGCCAGTACTGCAGCCTCGTGTCCTTCGTGCTCTTTTACCTGAGCGCCGCCATCAACCCCATCCTCTACAACATCATGTCTGACAAGTACAGGGCGGCCGTGTGTCACCTTTTTGGAATCCACAGCCGCCAGCGCAGGAGCGCGTCCGTCGTGAAGGCCGAAAGCTGCCCAGGACTCAACGAATCCACAGTCAGCCTGTGACCGCAGCACACACAAACACCCTCACGCTTTCATTCCGGGGTACGGGAACACATTTTCAGTTGGGCTTCAACTAGCTAGCAGCATATACAGATAATACTAAAACTATGCCAAATTAAATTTAATCCTTCGTTTGGAAAGGCTGAGAGAGTGGACCGGCAGCTGTGCAGGGAATTCCTGGATCTGTAGCTACAGATGAAAAAACAGCTGCTGGAAGGCTATCGGGAAGACCACCCTGCTGTTTACCAGTAGGAGTAGTCCAGCATTATGTTGCAGGGCTAATGCTAGCTAGCAGTCGAGGAGGCGAAGATCCTTCTGCTTTCTCTTGCTAGAAGCAGCTGTTGTTTTAATGCTAGCTAGCTGATCTTAGGGGTTAACTCTGTTCTCTACACTAGGTGTAAGCTAGCTGGTCTGGAGGAACTTTCTAAGGAACATCTGCTTGATGATCTGTCTGTTCTTTTTCACTAGGAAAAGGTGGTGTAGGGCTAACGTTAGCTAGCTGATATAGAGTTCAATGAACACAAAATTTTAGGGCGACCCAGGCTACTTACTTTTTAAACTGCAATTGTTGTACTAGTGGTCCAGTGTAAAGTGCTTTGAGATCGATAATGTTAACTAGCGGAGTTGGAGAATCCCTCTGCTCTTAGTAGGAATAGCTATGTTGTGGAGCTAACATTTGCTAGCTGTTTTAAAGCTAATGATAGCTGTTCTCGTTCAGCTAACTGTCTGTTCTCTCTCGTCTGATTGTGTAGTCAGTATAGTTGGAAACTAGAATGGATGGAAACCAAATGACAACAAATAAGCTAATGCCGATATCAAACACGCACACAAAGGTTTATTCTACACTCAAAGTATTTTATTTTATTATTTTTTTTAATTATCATAATTACTATTAACATTATTTTAACCAGTTGCAGCTAAACTGTCTTGGCAGTAGGGGGCATACCAGCATCCTCAGCAGCCACACTTCCTGCACCCCTGGTCTCATTTGCCTTCTGTAAAATCCATAGAAACGTAGTGAGCACAATACTAACCTGTCACACATTGGATGCATGGTGATTTGGAGACTAAAAAACTGTTCCGCTAAAGTCTTGACTGATATAATGCTGAACACTGGATGGCGACCTCAGGTCAATGAAGAAGCAACAAACATCAAACACTGAACTCTGAAGATCAGGGAGGACTGAAGAGGAGCACTGCTTTTCATTACCGACCACGTTCGGATGATGTCAAGTGATGCCTTGAGGCTTCACCGATGTCAGCTGTTCATGTATCTGATGAAATAAGTGAAGCAGAGGAAATGAGAGAACATCAGTTGCCTTAAATTACATACAAATCTGGAGGACAAAAATTAGCACTGTAGATACTACAGCATCCCTTCGTTCCTTATGAGGACAAGCGAAGGTGCTGTGCTTCATGCAAACTGTGGCCTCAGATATAAAATGTCATCACCTCCTTGCAAAGAATAGCCCAGCATGTATGTGTCTGATGGGGTGAACATGATTTCTTCATGTAGAACATCATTCTGGATCAATGTTGTCTGATGTTATCATTGTGTTAGCTTCCCATAATAAGGCAGTAGTCCAGGAGTAGACCCTTCCCCTGGAATCAACTGCTTATATTGACCCATCTTCATCCTGGATAGAAATACTATTGCTCCTACTGGTTCTTGACTCAGACTTACATCCCAGCGACTTGAGACTAGGGTTTACACCTTAGAGACTTGAGACTCAAGTTGGACTCCCAGCCCAGAGACTCAAGAACCAACCCACACCCCAGAGACTTGAGACTCAAGTCTCGGATTAGCACGTTAAAGCCTTTAGACTCTACTCAGACTAGCGTCTTAAAGACTTGAGTATCTACTCTAACTCATAATCCAGAGACTTGAGACTTGACTCGGACTAGCACCTTAAAGACTTGAGACTCTACTCAGATTCACAATCCTCAGCCTTCAGATACTCAAGACAACACTCAAATTCCAATTCCAAAGACTAGAAATTCGACTCTGACCTGCCCACCTGAGACTTGAAACACTGACCACTGGTTGAATGGTTTTCTTATGAACAATAGTGAAATTGGTTCTACTGAAAAAATCATGTTTGTATGTGTGGCTGAATGTGTGTGTGTGGGTCAGTAATTTGTACGTGTGTGTAAAATGTATGCTCAGGGCTCGTGCCATGGCTTCAGAAATACCACAAAAGGAGCACAAGGCTTTATTTGATGTATCATTAATAAACAGAAGTGGAAGCCTTGGTCTGCGCATGGCAAAATAACTCCCGCTTACAGTCCAGTTTTTTGTGGTAAGGAACGTCTATGCACTGAAGTTTGTCATCTTGAAAACCTTTTCATTTGTGCTTCATAAAACTACTGAAATTACAGCAGGCGATGTTTGTGTTGGTGAATGTAAATATTTAATATAAATGAAAATGTGTAAACCTAAGTGTGGTGTAATCATACATTTCTGTGACTTTTTGCACATTTTTCTTCAGTACGTGTGTACAAAACATCTAGTTACAGAGTGCATTTAGTTGTATTGAACTACATGCATTTGGCTCAATAAATCAAACCCTGGAAACTGAACAGTTCCCTGGAATGTATTTGCTAATGTAGATTCAGGACCATCATTTTCCTTCTGGAAAGATTTACTAATGAAGATTCAGGACCATCATGTTCTAACTTGATGCATTTATTAAGGCTTGACTTGGGCTTGCACCTCAGAGACATTTTTCTTCTGTACAGCATCTGTCAATTTCATGCATTTGGCTCAACAAATCAGTACCTGGAAACTGAACATTTTGACACCAATTCATCATGGATTAAAGTATGTAACCTGACATTTCTCCATACATGTCAGTAGGTATTAGTGTACCACACAGTTTTGGAAACCACTTAAGCATTGCAGAACACCTCCACATGAAGAGTGTTTGATGGGTTAGATATGATGCTAATTGGTGTACATACTGTAAGCTTCCATTTCCTGTAAAGCTATAATAGCCAGGCAGCTAAAGAAACACTTTGGATGAACATGTTTAGACAGACTACATTTGGGATACTGCCGGTGGTGGTGGTAGGGTATCCCATGGTAGGGTATCCCATTTTTCACGGAATGTTTACTTTAAAAACTGACCTGAAAATTTAAAGAGCAGGGACAACATTTGATACACACATACATTGACTATTTAATCAGTTTGATCAAGTTTTTTTAGAGAAAGTTTTCAGTCTTTTGTCCTCAACTGGCATTAAAGACCCACTGAAATCGCAAGTCGCAACATGACATCAGACTGTATGTGTGTATGTGAGGGAGAAAGAGAGGTGACAGCAAAATGACTGGTTATAAATCAGTGTTGTGTCCTGTCGACCGAGGTGAAGCTATAAAAGCCACTTGCAATTCTGAAGCAGATGCAGAAATTTAACCATGACGGAATAAACTTCTTATAAGAGTAATTATTACTCTAATTACATAAAAATAATCTCCATTTACGTTATACAAGAACAATCTCAAATTCTAGTGTATGAAGAAGCAGGAGTTTTATGTCAGAGAGAATGACACTGGAGTAACATTTTACAGATTCTACTTTAGTAACACTCAGGAAAGTAACATTTATGGATAAATGCAACAAGTTACCATAATGTTACCAGATTCTTGTCGACATGGTTCTAGACATTTTAGAGCAGGACTTATTGCCACATAGTATTTTATTTAACAATTTATTGATTATCGATAACTGGAATTTTTGTCCTGAGCTCTAACAATCTGATACTCCAGTCCTGGATTTACGTCACCTGTGACTGTGATGCACCATTAGTTTAACAACCGCAAAGAAGGTAAGAAAAAAGAAACATTTATTCATCAAGCTTTTAAAATAAAAGTGAAATAGTAAATTACACGGCCACACTTTCATTGCTACTACAGGGACTCTAGATGTGAAATTATGAATAATGATAAAGGACCACTATGATGGAAAACTGAATGTTCCTTATGTAACATTCATAAGGAAAATGAATTTACCTGTTTACCCTGGTTCTTGGCTTTTTGTAATGTTCTCCTCTCTTCTCCCATTTTCTTGTCTGTCGTTGTTAAAGTCCTCCCTGTTCCATGTGTCTTTGTTTTTGTTTTAACCCACTGTGTCTGTCTACCATGTGAGTTAGTTGTTGTTTTGAGATTAGTCTCCACTCTTGTCCTGCCTCCTCCTTAGTGTTTCCACCTGTGTATTGTTTCTCCCCAGCCCAGGTGTTTCACATCCCCTAGTTAGTGTATACAGAAAACCCCCACTTTACCGTGGATCACCAGTCACGGTTTCAGTCCATCGCAGATTTTTCTGAGAACCAAAGTAATAATTCTTCGCTGAAACCCCTGCACTATTGCGGTAACTGCAGATATCCTCCGCATTTTTTGCTTTTGTGACATCCGGGCCTGGTCCGCCACTCCCCCTCGTCCTCATGCTGGGTTGCCAAGCACCGCACCCAAACATAAACAACCCAGCTTGAGGACGAGGGGGCATGGCAGACGAGGGCACATGGGGGACCAGGGCGCGTGCCGGACGAGGCCTGGACGTCACAGCTTTTTTTGTGGCAATATATAATTTTTTATGCATTTTAGTGCTAAATGATTAAGAAAAATATAATTTACTAATTTCGTAACAAATATCGATGTAAATTCTGCTACATTTCCATATAAAAAATAACTATAAATGTTTTGGTACTGTCCAGAGAACACAAAGTTTGCGCAACTTAGGATGGTGAAATACCGCTGTACTTGGGAGGTTTAAAAGTAGGCAATCTGAGAACGCTATTTATTTCTCCTTGCTGCTGATTGGCTGCTGCCCTTTGATGCAGCTGCAGTCCAGAATTTCGCCTGTGGAATGTCTCAAGTGTTCTTGTGTTTTCATTTTGTTCTTCTTAAAGCCCTGTATAATTAAATGATTACTGTATTTAATCTGCTTATATCAAAGAAAATGACAGCGCATACCAAAGAAAACGTGCGTGCATGAATTACAGTCCAGTCTATGCAGGGGTAATGTTGGTATTTTACATTCTAGCACTGCAGGAGTTCAGTGTAAACTGTACAGTACGGATAAGGGTTTACCTTTACATTTTCTTACAGGGTAATGTATAAAGCTGAGTTTAAAATGAAATTAAAGTGTTTTGGATGCATATTTAGGGTTTATACTATAAAAGTAGGCATTGTTAGGCTTTTTTTTTTTTTTTTTAGGCATTACAACATTGTAGTTTTTCACTATGCGCAGATGCTCTTTACTGTATACCCCCGTGTTCAGTCTGAGTTTTTTGCCCCAGTTTTCTTGACTCATGTTTGTTCTGCCACTCTATTTTGCCTCTGTGTTTCTCTGTCTGGTTTTTGGTCTCTGGGTGTTTCTATTCACCCCTGGTCCATCCTTGTTAATCTCTGTTATGTTTTGCTTTGTCTTGTTTTGTTTTGTTTTATCTTATTCTTAGTTATATCCCCATGTTAGTTCCAAGTTCTGTTTAGTTCTCATTTATCATCATCTTTTCTGTTTCTTGTTAATAAATCCAGGTTGCAGTTACATCCTTCTTTTAGATTGGATTAGAATCATTATTAAAGCTTCAAAATGTTCACTCCACAGTCCAGTCATTGAAATTACTTTGAATTTATTATGCCTGAAATGCCAAAACTATGAACTGATTTAGATATGACTGCATATCCTACAGCAGTTTAGTCCCACCCATTCAGCCTACAGAAGTTTTGCTCCACCCATTCAGCTCCACCCATTTAGCCTGCAGCAATTTAGCTCCACCCATTTTACCTACAGCAATTTAGCCCCACCCATTCAGCCTACAGCAGTTTAGCCCACCCATTCTGTATACAGTACATATATATGTCGGATGTCACTTTAACATACTGTTCATCGACTACATAGTGTCTGTGTGAAGTGAAAACAGCACTAACTTCATTAAAAATGTTCACGTGGCGCCTCCTTAATTGGAATACATAATTTTCCAATTAAGCAATTTTCCAAATAAGAAGGTTTTTATACTTTGATGCTCAACTGGACCATTTTTGGTCTGACCGCTGACCCTCTTACCTCATCATCTCTGGGGCAGAAGGTGCTGTTTCCCAGCAGCTCCTCTGAGTTCTTGAATATGTTTGATTTTATCACTACCGGCTCCCTCCTGTAATGACAGAACTATAAACCTTGAGACATAAAGCCGTGTTGTAACTCACCTCAGCCATGGCCTCATCCTCTGCTCTGCCCTAAAGCTCATTATTTCTGCTTCATCACCCGCACTGACAGGTCCACACCTGACCTCAGGTGACCACGGCATGCAAAAATAAAGAATTATTAAAATTAGGAAACATCTTCATTGCTTTGGGAATTGGATGTGGAAGCTGAAGAACAGCCGGTGGCACCTACAATCTATCACAAGTGGAGCATGAAAGTCAAAGAGCAGGCAACTTCAGCTTCTTCAGGAATTTAAATTAGAGGACTGAGAGAAAGATAGAGTGGAAACAAAGATAAGTTTCACACCATATTTAGGGGAAATGCACTGATTTCCGTTATAATTGTTTAACATGTAAATAGAGTCAATTAAGCTGGGATTGGTGTGAAACACTCAGTTCTAATGAAACTTACCAAATCAGACTTGTTCACAGTGGAGGTGAATGGAAGCAGACGTCTGCCTCTAAAAGCTCCCTCAGAGAAAGTTAGTATAGTAAATGGTTATGAATGGGATAATTGATTGATTGATTGTCCAAAGCAACAAGTACCTACAAAACAGGCAAGACAAATTTTATTTTATAGCACGTTATCATACACAGAGGTCATTCACAGAGATAAAGAAAAACATAGAAGTTGAGCAAACAAAATCAGTAATAAGCAAAAATCTGTAGAAAATAAAAGTAAGATTTAAAAGTTAAATGATAAGTTAAATGAAAAAAGTCATGTAAGTGAGCAATATAAAAATACAGGGAGTAGATATAAATACACAATATGAGTTTAAACGGTTCACAAGACTAAAAATGGTGATTTTTCTACTTAGTACTGCTTTCTAATTGGTCACATCTCTCACAATTAAGATTAATCTATAATAATGATTAATTAACAAACTGTTTGGAGGCTAAAGCTCCCAAGCAGGGTTGTCAGATCTTATCCACAAAGGGCTGGTGTGGGTGCAGGTTTTTGTTCCAAACAAGAAGAAGGACACCTGATCAACTGTTCGAAGACTGAGATCAGGTGGAAACTAAGAGGTGTGACCAATCAGAAATTAGTCCAAAGTAGAAAATCTCCACTTTTAGTCTTTTACACTGTATAAACTTACATTGGGCAGTTTTATCTGCTCCACTTACTTTTATCTTTAAAATGCTCATAAAAATGCAAATTTGTCTTAATATATTACCTCTTATTATATAAAGTTATTCTATAAATGTATTATATATTTATTCTTCTTTTTTATTTTAATGATTCAATACCTTTATTTCATGGGTTGACTCAGGGGCAAATTTCACTCCATGTATATGATTAAAAACATGTTTAAAATTTTTTTACTTGTTTAAAATTGTACTTTTATTCTTTTATGCAGATTTGTCACGTCTGGGGTGTCTGGGGTGGTGAGCAAGGCGCAGATGTAGGTTTCCTTTGTTGGGTAGTTGTTAACAAAATACAAACTCGAACATACAAAACACAAACAGGCACGAGGGCCAAAAACACAAGGTATACTTAACAGACGACACGTGAGGGATGGGTAGAGTAAGGGTAAGTGTGAGAGTTGACCAACACAAGGGAATGAACAAAGGCATCCTAAATATACACAGGACTTAAAACCAAACCAATCCACAGACAATTACTTAACACAAAACACAAGACAGCTGGCCAAGAGCATGAAGCTCGACATGAACACACATCTTTTCAAAATGAAAGTCCCAACAATAAAACTAAAACAATAGTAGCCTCTCGTGGCCGCTGGCTGGGACATTACAAGATTTTTGCTTTTTATACGGAATTTGCTTGTTTAACATTTATTTTACACTTATTTAATGTTTATTTTTATCATGTTACTGTGCTATAAAATTATTTTACCTTGCCTATTTTTATTATATATTCTCATAGAAGTTATATGAGAAGAATGCAATGTAATTGCACTGTTTTGTCAAATAAATGGTCTGTTCATTGTTTTGAGAACTCTGACCTTAATTTGGAGAAAGAAAACAAAGTGGGAAGAGCACTAGGATGATATACTGGAATCTCTAAGCTTAAGTCTGTGCAGATTTATAATAGACATAGTGAGGCTTAATTTCATTTAATTTCACTCTGAACTGAAATCATAAATTGTATCTACACACACCCAGACACCCCTGAATTTAATTTGTTTCATTCCACTGTGCTCTGTATATGGTTGAAATGATAATAAACCTACTCTTCTTGACCTTACGACTCGATTTATATAAATGCAGTCTCACTTTAGCATAGGTTATACTCCACCGCCTAGACATTTTTAAGGTGATGCGCTGCTTTTGGTCTGGATTTGCATGTCTGGAAAGCTGCTTTGGGATAATGGCTGCTGAAAAAAAAAAACTCTGCAGGAGTAAAACTAAAGTAAACTGGATGTGAAAAAGGATGTTGGACGCTGTAGTGGATTCCGGGAGCCAATAAAACTTCGTAGGCTGAGAGAAGCAATAAGAACGCAGCGTAAATTTGGGGAACAAAATAAACGGTCCGGCACAGCGGCCCTGACTGGATTCCCCATTTAAACGGGAGTGATGCTGTTCTTCAGAGAAATTGAGCTTTGATTTACAGGCAGACAGAAGTGAACTGCAGCTAAATCTCCATCTGCAGATGAGAAGAAACCACAGAGTAAAACATTATGGGGGTATTGATTATTGCGCCAGTCCAGCGTTTGATGACGGACAGTTTACAGGTCTGCAGGGGACGCTCCTGGAATGTAAAGTGCCCTTAGAAATATAATTTAAAGCTCTAAAAAGTAATCTATATGAAACAATCCATCATTAAATAAGTCTGTTGACTCTTAAAAATTGGCTGTTAGCTTCCACCTTTAACCTCTCGAAGATTGGCTATGAATATGCATGATTATGCAAATTAGAGATGCTTCCATGTCCTCCCACCACAATGTTCCATCACCAACTTGCTTATGTCTTTGCTATTACCTTTGTTGTCAGGTTTAGTCTCAGAGGGCATCTCTTCCAGAAGGTGACACACACATGTAAATTTAATTATTACAGATAACATGAGTTACACACAAAAAACAGAATCCAGGATTTTTCCAGAATTTTTGTACAGCCAAACAAGTTGCAGTAAAGCATCTTCTTGTGTTGCCATAGCAATGCTATCTGTGAATTATCACAGCAATCGACCAGACATTTCTCCAGATTCTCCCTCTCTCTTGTTTTGCCATCATACATGTGTTTGATAACTGAGGTTGTATGTGTTTTTAATCTCCTCTTTGTGGTTCTGTAATACGCAGAGTTTATGTTACAGCAGATAAAAAAACTCACAGTAAGAGGTACAGCCTCCCCATAGGGGGGTTAGTGTAAAACTAAGACCCCCAGACTTCACATCCTGTCACAAAAATTCAAAACATTAGGATGACTGTTTCAGTCATGTTCTCAAACATTTGATTAATCAGTTAACTTGTTGTACCTTTGATTCACTGACACACGTATACTTTTTGATTAATCGGTTAGAATAAAGTTTAGCTCTTTCAGTTTATGGATCAGCCCACATTTATACTTTTAAATTAATCTGTTAGAACAGAGTTTAAACCTTTCAACTGGATCAGCACACATTATACTTTTGGATTCATCAGTTAGCACAGTTTATACTTTTCAATTAACTGATTAGCACTTTTCGATTAATCGGTTAAAAAAAGAATCTAAACCTTTTGAATTATGGATCAGCCCACATTTATGCTGCCGGATTAATTGGTTAGCACAGTTTATACTTTTTGATTGTCTTATCGGTATACATTTATATTTTTTGAGTAATTGGTTAGCGCAGAGATTTTACCTTTCAATTCACTGTTTAGCACACACATTTATATTTTTCGATTAATCGGTTTAAAAAGAGTTTATACTTTTTGAATAACTGATAAGTACACATTTGTACTTTTAAATTAATCTGTTAGAGTTTAGACCTTACGACTTATGGATCAGACCACATTTATACTTTTTGATCAATCAGTTAGCACAGTTTGTATTGCAGTTAACTGATCAGCACACATTTACACTTTTCAGGTAACTGGTTAGCATTACATTTTTACCTTTCAGTTCACTATACTTTCTGATTAATCAGTTAGCCCAGTTTATACTTTTCGATTAACTTATAACCACACATTTATACTTTTCAATTAATCGGCAGGTTTTTACTTTTCAATTAATTGGTAAGAATAGAATTTATACCTTTCAACTTATGGATCAGCACACATTTCTCCTTTTCGATGAATCGGTTAGCCCAGGTTATACTTTTGATTAACTGATCAGCAAACATTTACATTTTACACTTACATTCGATTAATTGGTTAGAACAGAGTTTCTGACCTTTCAGTTCACTGATCAGCACTCCATTAACATGTTGATTAATTGGTTAGCATGTGTCATACTTTTTGATTAATCGGCTAGCACACAGCCTGTACCTTTTCATTAGACACAGTGATCATTTTCGACTAATCAGTTAGCTTTCAATTAATCGGCACATTCATCACACTTTTTCAATGTATTTATATTTATTTTTACAGAGAGTAAATACAGTATGTCCAAAAGTCCGAAAAAATTAAAACATTTATTGAGTATAAATATATTACAGATACGCTACAGTTACAGTTAAGTCTTACATACATAGGGTAGTATTAAAAAAATTTATACATTAAAATTGATATGGCAGTTTCTTTTATAGAATGCATATGAAACCGTCTAACATTCACAATAAAAATACGATTCTTAATTAAAAATCATGACAATCTTGGAATGTTCATTTGTCAAACTATGAGGTAAAAATACACTTTTTTTTTTTGGAAAAAAATTGAATACATTTGTGGTTCATTACATTTATCTGGGATTGATTTGGGAGTGGATCAGTCTCCAAAGGTCTGTCAAATTGAAAATCAAGACGAAATGAATCAACAAAAATAAATCAGGACAGAACAAAATCCAGAATACAAAAATACAAAAGCTGAAATCAGGCTGTAAAGATTTCTCGCTGATATCAAACCAACAAAAAAGTGTGTTAATAAAAGCACTTGGGGCATTTATTGTCTACCTGTCTGAAAAAAAACAAACAAACAAAAAAAAAAAACACCCTATATGTCTACTTCAGGGCCAGTTTAACATGTAAAAACTCATACTGCACTAATAAGCATGATCCCAATACATTAGAAATGCTTATTTTTCTCCAACAGTTCGATCAGCCTAAACCTCCAAATGACAAAGTGCTTCACGTGTTAGTCGTCTATAAAGTCCGCACAGAATTTCTTAGCAAAATACTGGATCAATTCACTAAATTATGTATGGAAAAGAGAAATAAAACACTTCCCTCAAAACAAAGTCTGTTAGTTTGACCTATTAGTGTGAAAACTTTCACCTCCAAGGGTTTCCAGGAAATAAATGGCCCGATTTCATCGATAAAAAAGTGTAAAATCACAGATCAAGTCAACGTTTTCCTGTTTTTTTTTTTCTTCAAGAACAAGGATACTCTAGTGTCACAAAGGATTCGCCACGGAACCGTTTGAATATGCACACAGTATTAAAGTTATGACATGGACAAACGTCTGCTGTGAGAGATAAAAGAAACTTTGTAACACTAAGTTAGCAACGTAGATCCATGCGCAAGCCCTGCTACACACCTACACACAAAACTGACAACGCAGCGTTAGCTACGTGTTCCCGGCAAAAAGAGATTATTGATATTAAATCTACAGCACACTCGCGATCATACACACCAGAATACAAAAAAAAACATGCTACAAGAGAGAGAAAAATAGTACATAACTACACTTGTTTCTTAATTTCTTTCAAAATAAATAAATGAAGATTGCACTGTAATTGGCATTTAAAGTACTGTTTGCAATATATAGTATAAATAAATCTAAAAAAAAAAAAACAAAAAACTTTCCCGTTAACTTTGGCAAAAGTGTTTTGGAGCTAGTAAACGATTTTTCGCTTGCGGACACGAAGGCACAGCTTAGGCGGCAATAAAATAAAGGTGTAGATTAAAAAAAAATGGCAGAAAGAGGCTACAGCGATTCATTTCTATTTCTATATATATATCATTGTTTTCCTTTCGATTCGAGTACAGAACAAAGAGAAACAGATTTGATTTCTTCACCTCTAGAAAGTTGTCCCTGAGGTACAATACAGGCTTGTCAATCAGGGGCCAAGGGGCAGGGCTTTCTCAAAAACCACTGTCGCCAAAACCACACCCCCTTATGCCCCTCCCCCCAGTTCTTTTATGTCCCACTTAGGCAAGAAAAAAAGTAGAGAAAACAACATTAAAAGTCTCTTTGGATAGTGTGATCTGCTGGTTTTTGTACCTTTTCTTGGCTAAGGATGCATTGCAAGTGCCCCTTTACATTCCAGGGTGTGTCCTGTGTTCTCTGGCGTGACGAAACGGTAAATAAAGCACCTTCACGCACGGCCAGGAAGAGGAGAGAGGTCACAGAGAGCGAAAGGCGGAGTGGTGAAAGGCAGGGAGGGAGGTTTCTGAGGCCGCTAAAGTGTTTCACAGGGTGATATTATAACCATTTCTTTATTTTTGTAGTTATTTAATCTGTTTCACATGTGTGGGGTTGTGTGTGTGTGTGTGTGTTTGTGTCTTTTAATCTTCTGAACCTTCCCCCTGCCAGTATACACCTCTGAAGTTGTGCTGAAACTGGCTTCATGCCCATCTAAGGAACTCTGAGCTGGTTTTATCTGAACGAGTGGCATTTCTGAAAATCACGCACTGTGGTAAACACAGCTGATATGTTTTTTTCCGTGAATATCATAGGATTCGCATGATTTGAGATTTTGTTAATCTCATTAGGCAAAAAGACCCCACATATTCCCTGAAAGTTCAGTGTTTGTAAAGAAACTCATTCCAAGTGGGTTTGGTGTGAAACGGTACATTGAAACTTACTAACTCAGATTTTTTTTTTTTTACAGTGGTGGTGAATGGAACCAGGGATCACATAAAATATAACCCACCAGTGAAGCTATATGTGTCTTTTAAATGTTTATATGGGATGTTGATGGTGGTAAAGTAGTGTCTAATCTAAACTAAATCAATCTTCTTTGGGGACTACTTTGCCTCACAACACCCTGTATCCTTTCACCATTAATGAATTTAGTTTTAAGCTAAAATCTTCTCAAAACTCATCTCAGGCATCACGCAGTGCATTCATAATAATTTCTTGTAATCATTTTCTGTGAGGAGCTTTTAGAGGTTCCATTCACCTCCACTGTGAACAGTTCTGACTAGTTTCCCTAAAGTGGAGTTCTTATACCCACTTTGAATGACTTTGCTTACATCTTAAACACTTAATTATGGAGAAAATAAGTGGAACTAGCTCCTTACTCACCTCAGTAATTCAGTGATTTTATTTTAGGAGGGAAACATGTGAAGGCTAAAATGTATAAACCAACTTGTTGGTTTAACGCAGCGCTGATTTCCAAAACGATTTATTCTTCCCTTTATTTTGTCCAGATCTCGCCTGTACACTAACAAAACTACAATGCGCCCTTGGAGGTCTGTTACTGACCACAGATCTTAAAGAAAAAAAGAAGCACCATAAACTGTGTTAACACGAGCTCCAGAAACAGAAAAGACATCTACTTCAAACCTCAATGTCACTTATATTACATAACCTATAGAATTTTATAGACTTTCATATACAGATTACTGGTTCTATTCTTTTTTCCCCTCTCTTTTTAGGTGAAAAACAAACTAAACAAAAAAAAATACAGAATAGCAGCATCACTTAAACCACATACGGATTGCAACTAGCTTTGGCCGCTTGAAGCAGGGGCTTTCAGACCAGCCTTAATGATTAAAATGTGATTTCATGTTTATGCAGACAGCCGTTTACTATCAGATTAGAAAAAAATTAATCAAATAACTGCTGGATATTACCATGATGTGTATATCAACGCTACAATGCCAGTAATGTACTTATGATGGTAAAATTGACATCCAGAAGAAAAAAAAAAAACAATAAAAAATAAACACAAAGCAGAGAGAAAATAACACTTTCTTCTAAAGTTATACATTATAAACGTACGGAGATACGACATGCAAATGTGAGGCCAACGAAAGACTCTTCATGAGGCTTGTTCACGCGACTTTGTCTCCCAAAAAGAAAAATATTTTTAAAAATAAAATCAAGAATTCTTCTAGAGCATAATTCAGAGAGAGAGAGAGAGAGAGAGAGAGAGAGAGAGAGAGAGAGAGAGAGAGAGAGAGAGAGACTGCCCATAAAAAGTTTGCGGACACCCAGCTTTTCAGAATATTTTGAAATGAATGATTAATGATAGTTTTCCTTGTTGGCATGGCAGTAACTGACCGTGATGTAGAGGAGAAAAAGTGTGTAAATATTTGAGAGAACTAAATAAAAGTATGCCCATATTTTAGCGAATAACTCCCTTATCAGTTATGACTGCAACATAGAGCCCAAGCGATCAGTGTCCCATAAAATCAGCAAAAACCAAACATAATGAATGGATTGTTTTGTAATAAAATCCCTGACAAAAGAGGAAAAATAGTATCGCTGTAATTCAGACTGAACTAGAGAATCTGAAACAAATAAGGTTAAAATAACATGTGAAATGAAGCTAAATCTGAGCTTTAATATGTTCCATCACTAAAACATTAGATGAGGAACAAGCGTTAATTAACAGAAATAATTCTGGAGAGATACTGCCGTCTATTTTATCGATGATCAAATTTACTCTACTAGTCAAAAGTTTTGGCACACACTGAGATTGCATGTTACTCACTTAATACTTACTAAAACCACACTCAATATTCTTTACTCTAACAAATACATTTACAGTATTTTCATCATCTGAGTTTGTTTAGTATTCAGAAAATGTCATTTTTATTATTTATCACAACTTATCTATAAAAACCACCTAATTATAATGTGGATCACCAGACAAGTGTTACATACTTAAAGAGCTATTAAGTGATGAGTTAACGAGTGCATTTAAAGTTAACGGACAGTCTAGAATTTGACTCTGCATCACCACACAACCAGTTAATCCGAGTCAGACATGCACTGTTACAGATTCTTTAAATCTTATAAAGGGAACTTATTTTATATGACATTTTCATTAATTATAATTAATTCAACAACTTTCCAATGTTTAACAAGAATAGAAACCTGCAGTTTATGAAATAAACAAATAAGTGAATAAATGAATAAACCTGTGGTATTTTTTTTTTTTCATTATTTATTTTTTGCTCATTTTCTAGTTATCTCAAATATTTGCACTTTGGTTTCTCACTCTAGGAACCTTTCTGTGAAACACCTGTTTTTATGAGTCTGTAGTGTCCCTGAACTGTGTTCTTGTGTGGACTGTGTGGGGTGAGAAACTCCTGACTTGCTCACTTCATGAATAAATATTCCACGACGAAGGCGATGATGAAGGACAGTGCGCTGAACGCTCCCACCAGCAGGGCGGCGACACGCTCGTCTGTGCCCGCAATGCCCACCGCTTTGCCTGTCTGAGTGGCGGGTGTGTCCCCGGGGGCTGGTAGCTCTGCCCTCCGGAGTGTGAAGGGCGTGGGGGGGCTCAGGGGGCCGCACAGCTCCTGAGCGCTGTCCACACACCGACGACACACAAACACACGGAAACGATAATCTGTGTTACATTGCAGACCGGAGATGTGGAAAAGAGTGGCCTCGCCCTTATACACCTAGGGAGAGGGGGAGGGAGGGAGAGAGAGAGAGAGAGAGAGAGAGAGAGAGAGAAGGGAAGATGGAGAGAGAGTAAGACAGAAAGGGAGACCAAGACAGAGAGGGGGAAAGAGAGAGGAGAGGAAGACAGAACGAGGCGGGAGAGAGAAGAGAGAGAGGGAGAGAGGGAGAAAGAGGTGATGGAGAGAGTGAGCGTAAGAGAGGGAGAGAAAGGAAGAGGGAGAGAGAGAGGGAAAAAAAGAAAGGGGGAGAGAGTAAGAGAAGAGAAGAGGAAGAGCGAGAGAGGGAGAGGAAGGGGGAGAGAGAGGAAAAGGAGAGAAGAGGAAGAGGGAGAGAGGAAGAGAGGGAGAAAGAGAAAGAGCAGAGAATCAGAAGAGGGAGAAAGAGGAGAGTAGTGTAAGAGGGATAGAGAGAAATGGAGAGAAAGAGAAAAAGCAAGAGATAACGAAAGAAAAATATAGGAGAATGGGAGCAGTTGAGGGAGGTCATGGAGAGAAGAGGAAAGGAGACAAAGTGAAAGGAGTAAGAGGAACAGAGTGGAGAGAGAGAAAAGAGGTTATCGTTAAAATTATATTACTGCATATTATATAATACACACACACAGACACTCACAAACTCTCCGCTACCATGTCAGTGTCACTGCTGTGCTGAGAATGATTCCCTACTCAAATAATACCTCAGATAATACCTGCTCTCTTGTGGTCCTGGGGGTCCTGAAGGGTGTAAAGGGACGACCAACAGAAGACGTAGAGAAACAGATAAAATACAGTCTAAAACTATAAACTACTGTTATAACTGTAATAACTGTGTAGTAACAGTATAATAATGCATGTAACAACAGTGTATTCACTGTTACTGCAGGATTACAATGGTGAAGTTTATGTAATTACACATGTATTCAATTTATACTCATGTAATTACACAAATGTTTCATACGGTTAATACTAAAGTTGATAAACATGTAATTACATAAACTGCACTACTATAATAAGCCCTAACAGTGAACACAGCAGTAGTTACACTGTTGTGACATTGTTATTAAAATGTTACTACAGAGGTAATACACGTCAAAAAAAAAAGTGGGCCCCCAATATGTTTGTATTCTTTCCACCGAGAAAGCGAGAAAGAGATAGAGAGAGAAAAATGAGAGAGAAAAAAGTGAGAAAGACAGAGAAAAAAAGAGAAAGAACAAGAGAAAAAGAAAGTACGAAAGTGAGAGAAAGAGAAAAGAGACAGAAAGAGAGAAAAAGAGATAGACAGAGAGAAAGACAGAGGGAGAGACAGAGAGAGAGAGACTGAGTATTTAAGGTTTGATTCATCGCTGTAATAACACTGTAATAAGACGTTCTGTGCAGTGATGGTCTCTGGAGTATTGCTTGTATTTTCTATCAGTGTTTCTTATTTAGAGGTCAGGCAGGGGTTTTTAGTAAGGCCATTTCATCCCACAAGGAAGAGAGCTGGCCTGTGCACAGATACAGTACCGTGCAAAAGTCTCAGACTCCTGTACACACTGTTTAAAACTACTTATCTGCCAGCAAATACACAAGTTAGCATTAGAATAAATGCAAACAAACAAGAAAGCATTAAATAACAAAGATGTGTTTTGTTTGTAAAAAAAAAAAAAAAAATTGATTGTGTGAGCTGGTCAGGAGAACACAGGTTCAGTTCCAGATTTCACCTCCAGCCTTTGCCTGGATTTGTGCAATTCCATTATAAGCTCTTGGTTTAATTTAATGAAGTATTGACTGAACTGAACCAGTGAGGTGATTGAACTACTGTGTAATACAGGGCTTCGACGAGGAGAGGTCTAGGAATGATTAATCAAACAAATAGACATGCATTAAATTCATTATATTAATATTGCTTAGCCTATCAGTCAAAACCCTACAAACCGCAGTAACACATTTAACACAACACACACGCAAAATACAAGTGAGTGTAAGTGAAGAACACTCTAAATGTGTAGGTATGATATAAACTGAGATACTGTTGTTTCTCATTGGGCTGAATGGGATTTTTACAGCCTTCTGAAATGATCAACCTCACAGCAGAAGCTATGGAAGAACACATTAGCGGCCAGAGTCTGTAGAACACAACCGCGATAAGTGCATCAAAACCTGCACCTTATGTTTTCGACAGATGATTTCTGCAATCTTGTAAGATCATTACAAATCACACTGTGCGACAAGGAACCAATAAACTTGCGTACGACGTGTGTGTATATATATATTTGTGTGTGAAGGTGTGTAGGTGTACGATGGCGTGTGTGAAGGTGTGTAGGTGTACGATGGCGTGTGTGAAGGTGTGTAGGTGTACGATGGCGTGTGTGAAGGTGTGTAGGTGTACGATGGCGTGTGTGAAGGTGTGTAGGTGTACGATGGCGTGTGTGAAGGTGTGTAGGTGTACGATGGCGTGTGTGAAGGTGTGTA
>JBBJLS010093072.1:0-21769 GCA_037577275.1 Bryconaethiops microstoma | reverse complement strand
GCTCCAGGTTCTTCAGGAGTTCTTCAGCTCCACTCAGTTCAGCTTCCTCCTGAGCTCTGATCAGCTCTGTTACCTCAAAGTGCTTTTTCTCAATGGAGCAGATCATCTCAGTGAACATCCTCTCACTGTCCTGTTACACACACACACACAAATTTTGCATTGGTTTGAATAAAAACACAAATCCTTAATATCTACAAATATAACAGAACACCACATAACAACAGTGCCCTCTTGGTGGTTACTGTGTGACTATACTGCCATCTACAGGTCAATCATGACTGGTTTAGTCTTCAAGAATAAATGAACAGTGCCACCACTCTAATGCAATTAATCCACAGAACTGTGCAAAAGTCTTAGGCCCCATTGACAATTGTTTCATTTTATGTCAGCAGTGAGTATATTTGTGCAGCAAAAACATTAGAATAAATCCGAACAAGCAAGAAAGCAGTGAAAGGAATCCAGATTAGTTTTGTGCACACACAGTAGTTTGTGAGCTTCTTAAAACACAGGTCCAGATTTTTCCTCTTTGCCTCCAACTCTTTGCCTCCAAGGTGTGAAAGTAAATGAGCAGCACACCTGACTGAATTTAATGAAGCATGGTCATTAACAGGCAACAAGTAATACTGGGCTTCCACAAGGAGAGGAGGTCTAGAAATGATGAAGCAAACACATCAGCACACATGAAGTGACTATTTACCGTGGTAATTATTTTTACACTATATAACATTCATTTTTATCCAAAGCCACTTACAATATGAGGAAACACTCAAGTTTCAGGACAGTGTGAGAACCAGAACAGAGCACTAAGTGCTAAATCTTTATGTAGGGAGTAGCGCCTGAAGATTAGTGCATCAGGAGAGGAGATGATCTCTGAACAGATGAGTCCATGTTTGAGAGGACAGATAGGAGGATGGTGTGATCAGCTGATAGATCCAGAGAGGAATTCTGAGACCTGTTTGAAGACCACCCTTTATATGGTGCGGACATGATAGTTGAAGAGATGGCTTGGAAGAGTCGTGTAGGGATGGCGGTCGAGCGGACAGGAGTTTGGGGGTTTAGGTCCCTCACTCTCCTTGAGAGGAGTAAAAGACAGTAATGATGCACTTTCGACATGAGTTGGTACAATGTGACAAAGGATGGCCCTGCGTGAATCAAAGAACTGGCTACTGAGAGCCGCCACCTTTTCAGTGAAAGAGGACGTAAAGAACTCTGCTGAGACGTTCGTGTCTGGTGGAGGTGAGGAGGTGAGAACAATGTTTTGGAGGTAGAGAATAGGCTTCAAGTGTCTGTCGTGGAGTTAATTTTGTTGCAGTAGAATGCAGCTTTGGCATCAGTGATGCTGGATGAGGAGGACAGGAGTGACAGCTGGGTCCCTGGACTAATGCCATTTTCTCTCAGCAGCTCTGAGATCGGTTAGGCTAGGGCAAGTCAGTTTGAAGGATAGCGGACACAGACTATCCAGACATGAGCTGAGTGTAGAATAGTGGCTAATTGTGTGGCTAATTGACCTCGAGTGAGGAAAGTGTGCTGAGAGGAGGCAATGCAGAGTCTACCATTGATGAAAAATGAGTGGCAGAGAAGACCTGACTGTCCCAAAAGGCAGAGTGAAATGAATGAAGTAAAGGTCAGAGATGTGTAGAGGTGTAACAGTGATTGTGAAGATGAATATTTAAATCACTCAGGATGAGTAATGGACAGTCATAGTCAGGGATGGCTGACAGTAGTGTGTCTAGTTCATCCACAAAGTTGCCCAAAAGTCCAGGTGGACGGTAGATGGCGATTACAGAGAGTTTCACAGCAGCAGATACCAGGATAGCATCGTATTCAAAAGAAGCGTAATTAGCAGCTGGTAGTAGAGGTGAACATTTCTAAATAGTGGAAATGAGAATCCCTGGTCCACCTCCTTGCCCAGACAAACGAGAGGAATGGGAAAGTGCATAGTTGGTGGAGAGTGCCGCTGGGGTCGCCGTGTTTTCTGGTCGGATCCAGGTTTCAGTGAGAGGAAAATATAGCTGGTTAGCATGCAGAGATGGGAGTCAGCTTTGTGGACAGAGGACTGACAGTTCCACAGCCCCACAGAGAAGAGAGCAGAAGCAGAAGTTGAATATTGTGTTTACCCCGCTGGTCGGTTTTCTCTGTCTTTCTGGATAGCTCTTCCTCTGCCTTTAACCCGTTGAAATTAATGGCACGTTTGTTGACGTTTCTTTTGTATTGTTAATGTTGTTCATTTCTAGGATTCTGTTGGTGACTTTGTTTCTTTCCTTTTTTATATATTTTTTGTAGTGATTTCTTATGTTAAGAATTAGTGGTATTTTTAAACTTTTGTTTTTGATTGTTCCATATGTGCTCTGACTCATGGTAATGCTACCTCTTCTTTTCAGAAGCTGAGAACTTGGAGTGGAGGCTGGCTGGTGTTTTAGGAGGTGTCTTTTTTGCAGGTGTGATTTGTTTAATTTTGTGTGTGCACATTGTTTGCTGTGTGGTTGTCTCTGTTTACCTCCCTTCTGCAGCCAGTCTGGCTCTTCACTGGTGTATCTCATCTTCAGCTGCAATCTGTGCTGCTTTGCTGCTCTGTTTTAAAACTTGTTGTAATAAAATATTGTCAGTGGATGAAAGCATGTCTCTGGCTTCTAAGTATTATGAGCCTGAAGGCCTCATAACATTTCCTTTGGGGTACTTTTCATCCAGGGTGATTTCATAATTTAAAAATGAACCTCGGCACCACACGTTTTTAGCTGCTTTAGCTTTTACAGCATTATGTTAAATATGTTACCACAGTGCAAAGTTCACATTCAAAGTTCCACTGAAAACTATGTAGCAGCTTACGTTAGTATGTGATGAATAAACTCGGGCCACTCATGGTCCAGTATACTAAAATATGCTAACGAGTGCATTCGTAAAGAGAATATAAAGGTTTAGGGATGTTCCACTGCAGTTTTAGTCATTTTAGGGGCCAAAATTCAAACAATAAAATGTTTAACTATTTAAATTAAACATAGATGTAAGTGGGTTCAGTTACTTCAGGATATTATGGCTGTTACCACCTTTCTGATTTTAATTTTAACATTAAATTGAATTACATTTAACAAGAAATTTGATTTTGTCTAACGTGTTTGAAAAATCCACACACAAGAGAACGTTTGTTGCTTAAAGGATAATTCCACCTTTTTTTCAGAATTTCAAAATATAAATATAATGGAGAGGTACAATGTAAGAAAATCTTTTTTGAAAGAATTTCCTCAATTATACCTTTAAGTTTGATGTTCATTGACCTCCATTAACATCAAACTTGTAGGTTCACTGGTGGGTTTGGACAGTAAATAAAAAGTCTATATTTGTGTTGTATTTTTCCTCCTGGAACACCACTGTAAAGAAATATGAGTGTTTAAGTTTGTCTGCAATGAACTTTTTCTCATTAAACCAGTCGGATGACTTTATTTGCATCTCAAACCACAGAATTACGCAGAATGTTTTGTAAAATATGTGGGATTCGCTTTTAGGGACCTGGATAACAGTGTCACTTCCTCTAAACATGTTCCAGCGAAGAATGCAAATTATTATATTTGTGTTGGCGTCACTAGTCCACACTGTCGTCTTTACTGTGTTCCTCCATCAGGAGCTTTATTTTTGTTTACGCGAAGTATGGAACTGTTCTCTGAAAGTTTCTGTTCTAGTCGGTAACTGTCGGAGAGACACGAGCAACAGAGCAGGAACATATAAAAAACATTAGAATTTTCTGTATTTCTGAATAAATGTGATCTAAACATCAAACAAGTCCTAAAAGTAGATATACAAACCCAATTCAATGAATAAGATTAAAATATTATACTTGATCATATTTTTATCTCTCTTTACCTCTCTCCCTCCCTCATCCAATCATTCATTCCTGCCTTCCTCTTTCCATCTATAAATCCCTCACTCACTGCCTCCAGCCATTCATCCCTCGCTCCCTCCACTCCTCCATTCATCCATCCTTCTATTAAAACCTCCCTACATCCATCCACCTCATCCTCTTCCCCTCCACTCAATCAACCATCCCTCCATTTATTCCTCCCAATATCCATCTATCTATACATCACTCCAGTCATCCCTTCATTTATCAACCCACCCATCCCTCCCTTCATTCATTTCCTCATCCCTCCTTTTCTTCCTCCCACCACCCATCCATCTTTCCCTTCACGCCTCCATCCCTCCATCTATCCATTCATCCGGCCCTCTGTCCATTCTTCCCTCGCTCCCTCTGTCCATCCATCCAAGCCTACATGCCCCATTTACACCTCCATCCATCCATCCATCCACTCTTTCCACGCCTGGAAGAGCACCTGCTCTGCGTTTTCTCTGCTACAGCACAGGTTAACAAGTCTTTCCTGTGTTGAGGTGGGTGTGTTGGAGCTGAAAACACTAAAACATGCAAGACATGGGGCTCCAGACTGAGAAACACTGATCTAAACACTGGTCTCTGAAATTACTGGTGTAATGAACTGTTGGAAGGCTGTTATCATTCTAATTTCCTTCTAATGCCCTGAAAAAAGAACTTTCACTGATCCACAAACCTGGACTCCGGTTGGGGATTGACTGCAATGAAACTAACAAGCTGTATTTCCTTCTAGTTCCCATATAAACCATATAAACACGACATTAGTGGTTATGAACTTCCTCAACCAGTCAAAACTCCCATCTCCCTCCACACATAAAGCATCACTACAGTATGAAGTGTAGTGAACTGGTGGAACAACATAATTAACTTTATGATCATCTGAAAACCCAGAACTGATCAGTCAGTGTTTGTTTTTTTATGTCATGCAACAAAGCTGCAGCGTCAGAAGCAAGTCTGTATTAATGAATAGAGCTTTTGTGTCTCTGCATGCGAGGAGTATTTGCATCTACTGTCAAAGCTCTCACTGGTCAGAGATCGAGGAGGAGGAGATAAAAAATAAATAAATAAAAGTGAGAGATCCAGAAACACAGAGAGATACACAGGAAGGAGAGAGAAACTCCAGAGGAACAAACACACCAGTAGGACTAATATTTATCTGAAATACAGACACACAAACATTTTGTAGAAGTAGTTTTTATTTTTGCTGCTATTAAATTATTAGCGGTCAACACATATTTTAACTTGATTTAACTTTTGTGTTCTTCTTAGATATGAACTGGATCATCATTCTGCTCCTCTCAGGTGTGTGTGTGTGTGTTTAGAGTGTGTATGTGTGTAGAGTGTGTACAAGAGAGTGTGTGTGTGTGTGTGTGTGTGTGTGTGTGTGTGTGTGTGTGTGTTTGAGTGTGTGTTGTCTGTTCTGCTGGAGTGTAATAGAACAGTTTCTCTGTGTTTTTCTCCTCAGTTCTCTACAGTCTGTCTGCATGTGTTCCTCTTCATTATCACTTTATAAACATCAGCAAGACCTGGACTGAAGCTCAGAGTTACTGCAGAGAGAAGTACACTGACCTGGCTACTGTCCACAGCATGGAAGAGATGAAGAAGCTGAATGAAATCCTAAAGAGTTCCTCCATGTCTGACGTTTCTGCTTGGATCGGACTGCAGAGAGGAGGCACTAAGAAGTGGATGTGGTCACTGGCGGACACAAAGTACTACAAACCAGGAGAGACAGAGTTTAGGAAGTGGGCGGCGAACTCACCCAGAAATTCACAGAACATGAACTGTACTGTGAGGAAAAGTGATGGTGTTTGGGTTAATCAAAACTGTGGACATAAACATTACTTTGTTTGTTCTGATGGTAAGTATGATTTATTGATGCACATGCAGAAGATCTAGTGTTTAGAAGTGTGTGTGTGTGTGTGTGTGTGTGTGTGTGTGTGTGTGTGTGTGTGTGCGTGTGTGTGTGTACCTTTTGCATAAATAGTATATGCCTTAATTTCAGCATAATTGTAATCGAACAGCATCAAACATACATTACAACAGTAATATATGTGACATTTAAAATGATGTTTGGTTTAATGTCCATTTCAAAAAAGATTATATGATTTAAAACAAAACACACAAAAACAGAGCCAGTGACTCCCTTGCAGTACCATCAAGGCCACTTATAGGTTGAAAGCCACTGACCTAAACCCAGTTTTAAACTGGTTCTTAACCTGTGTGTGTGTGTGTGTCTGTGTGTGCCTGTGTGTGTGTGTGTGTGTGTGTGTGTGTGTGTGTGTGTGTAGGGGTCACTGTTGTACTGTAAAAGGAGTGTGTCTGTTGGATGAAACACAGTTATTTACAGGAACATGATTCTCTGTTGCATTGAAAACCCTCAAAATATTACTTAAGAATCTGAAGCCCATGTGTTCCAGACACACTCTTACACAGTGCAAAAAAACTGAATAGTTATTGCTTGAAAACAGTGTGAAGTGTGATATCTGTGTAAAAATCTGTTATTAATGTCTCTCAGGAGAAAAAGACACTTACTACAAATCTGCTCATAAGAAGACCTGGCGTGAAGCTCAGAGGTTCTGCAGAGAGAGATACACAGACCTGACCAGTGTGAGGAACCCCACTGAAGACAGTAAGATTCCCAGATCCACCACTGACTCCATTTGGATCGGTCTGTTCAGAGACTGGTGGACGTGGTCAGATCAGAGCGACTCTTCATTCAGATACTGGAGCCCAAACCAACCTGACAATGGACCTGAATACTGTGCTGCTGTTCGGACAAGGGGAGAATATTTTGGCCAGTGGGATGATTACAGCTGTGATGATCGGAAACCGTTCGTGTGCAGTGACAGTAAGTTTCTTTTTCAGAATCAGAATTAGGCTTTACTGCTTAAATCTATTTGCACTTACAGTAAATGTCGTCACGCACTACTCACACATTCACCCAGACAAACACGTTCATACAGTGCAATATTCAGCAACAAATAGAAAATA
Organism: Bryconaethiops microstoma; assembly: GCA_037577275.1. NCBI lineage: Eukaryota > Metazoa > Chordata > Actinopteri > Characiformes > Alestidae > Bryconaethiops > Bryconaethiops microstoma. The sequence goes on along the minus strand of JBBJLS010093072.1, from coordinate 14,901 downwards.
CTGCATTGACATAGTGTTTGGATGATGCAGAGCTGCAGACAGGACTATTGGTTCAGCAATTTAATGTCTGTCTATTATAGACCAAGGATTCCCAACCTTCTGCAAAAGTAATAAAAGTAGCCTCAATTTCAGCTTAATTATATAATTGAACAACATAAATAAATCAGTTTGTAGCCATGTACCCCTGTTGGGATCAAACATTCATTACATATATAATATTTGTTGCTCCCTTGCAGTACCATTAAGGCCACTTACAGGTTGAAAGCAGGCCTAAAATAATACGCAGAGTTCTAAACTGGTTCTTAACCCAGGTTAAACCATATTATTATCTGTGATTTAATTTACTAAGATCTCAGTCTGTTGGTCAGTTAGAAATCTCAATGTGTTCTTTACTGTCTCCAGACTACCTGGTTCTGATCAGAGAGAATGTGACCTGGAGAGAAGCTCTCAGATACTGCAGAGAGAAACATGTAGACCTGGTCTCAGTGCACTCTGAGGAGATCCAGCGCTGGGTGGCAGACGTGGCTAAAACAGCCTCCACTAGTCACGTGTGGCTGGGTCTGCGTCACACCTGCATCCTGAGGTTCTGGTACTGGGTGAGTGGAACGTCTGTGTGTTTCGATAACTGGGCTCCAGGGAACGGGACTGGAGGGGAAGACTGCAGCCTTGGAGAGAGAACCGGAGCGGTGCAGTCTGGAGGAGAACAGAAGTGGGTCAGTCTGCCTGAGACTCAGAAACTCAACTTCATCTGCAGCACCTAAGAAGGTTAGTGTTTGTACCACTGCTTTGTGATAAAATCATTCTGAAAATAAGACACAACAGCTGATTCATTATTTTGCTAAAATCACCAGATAAACAGTAATTGTGCAAAAAAATGTGCAGAAGTGCGCTTGCAGAGGATGTGCACTTATTTACACTTTAACGTTTGATTAGGGGCATCTCCAACGTTTACAGACGACTGTATGTGACCAGGGCAGGACATTTGGTGGGTTTTGAGGATTCTGACTCACCTAATTAAAGACTTAAATTCCAAAAAATAATTTTCAGGGGTAAAAAAAAACTGTAGTACTGTAGTTATTCCTAAAATGTGTTTTGAGATACGTAATTCAAAATGCAGGGGGGATAACCTAACTGACATAGGTGAAATGTGTCAAATGAGATGTAGACCTCATCACATTTAAACTCCCAACAATTCATTTGTTTTTGTTTTGTTTGCATGCCCCTCCTCTGTCAACAAATCTGATTGTTTAGTTTAAACTTTTATTTTCAAGACAAAAACACTGGAGACAGGACAGGAGTAAACACGAACTAAAGCAGAAAGCTAGTGGATCGACAACAGAGGTCCAACCTAAACTGAACTAAATACTCGAACACAAAACACATGAACTAACTGAAACCAAACATCCCTTAAACATAAGCACCGTTCAGCTGTAACTAATCATCCCCCAAACACAAAACCGGTGTGTATAAACAACTTCAACAAAAAAGTCCCACAATGAAACGGAAAACGGTGGCCTCTAGTGGCCGCTGCCCAGGAACGTTACACCCATCAATCAAATGTATCATTTGGTCCATCCTGGTCCGCCAGCTTAGTCTTCTAATTTGAACAGCACCATGTTCATCACTGTCTGAATGAAATCTTTAAAACCTCCTGAAGACTCGTCTGTTCGGAGAGAACCTCTTCTCCTGATTCATTATCTATCATAACTCACACTTGCTCTTCTGATTAAGCTTACATCTTCTTGCAGTGCTCCCTACATAAAGATTTCATCACTTTGAACTCTCCTCTGGTTCTCACGTTGTCCTGAAACTTGAGTGTTTTCTTACATAGTAATTCACTTTGGATAAAAGCACCTGGCAGAGTAATGTAAGGTAATGTAATGTAACTCACCAGTAGATTTATGTGGTTAGTTACTTGTGTAGTTTTTCTTCAGTATATGATGCTGAATATCCACTAATGTAGCTAATCTCCATGTTTCACTATTCACTCGGCTGCTACTATTGTAGCCTCAGAGACGGTTTAAGAGGAGCCTGATCACTTACTAACTCTCCCATCAAACCAAAGACACGACTGAAAGTGCTAGTCCTGATCAAGTCCTAATGAATGAAAGTTAATGGGAGAAAGAGAGTTAAAACAATACATTTCTAGTAATTTATGTAATAATACTCTTACATTTGATAAAGTAGAGGAATATATTACAGTAAAAACAACACGTGTTTGTCAGTAGGATGTTAGCATTACTGCTACTGAGAGCTACAGGTTGGTGAGCTGATCAGGTCTTTAAACTGAAGAGCAAAAAGCTGAAAAAGTGCTCAGGAATATGACGGCAGTGTTGAAATATTTTATGCTCTTCCATGTTGAGAAAAAAAATTAATGAACTTTTTACTAATTATAATTGTACACTAAAGCTCCATATGAACTGCTTCATTTTGGACTCTGTCAGGAGCTCCTCTAGTGTCTGACCGACCCTGAAGACATTATTAAGCTGCGATTCTTTTCGTTACTGATTCTGCAGTGACTCTGACAGGCTTGTGGTTGTTTGTTGTGTGAGAGCTGGATAAATATCTATCAAGAATATTTCTAAACTCAAGAGAATGTTTAAAAAATGCTGAAAACATATGAATGATATATTTTATGCTAAGATGTTGCTTTTTTTTTTTTCTTGATTTCAGAATTTTAACAGAATTTCCTGGTTTGATGGATGAAGACTGATCTGCAAGTATGGATGGATCTTCAGGTTTCTAGAAGTGATTTCTTATTTGTGTTTTGTTGTTCCACTTTAAACTGATACGTGTCCGCAGCTATGAAATACACTGAACAGGGTCGTGGTTTTAATTTAGAAAAGCTCGTCAGGTCGTAAGATTTTCAGCTTTGTGATGTGGATCTTTACTTTGTTTACACTGTTGTGTCAGACTAAATGTAATTATAATTAAGGTAATTAACGGGGGATTACAGACTATTTTATTGTTATTTATGTAAGATGAACTAATTTCTGAATGAAATAAAATTGAAACTCTTTCTAAGATAACAATTGGTGGGTTTATCTAGGACAGGGGTCGGCAACCTTTAACACTCAAAGAGCCATTTGGACCCGATTTCCACAAAAGAGAAAACAATGAAAATAACACTGCATATATTGTTTTTCACTTTTATGCTATGTTTTGCTTGTGAAAATTTTTTATTCAAAGAAAACATTTTGAACATTTAGAACTCTGTAAAAAACAAAAAATTCAACACATGGCATTTTAATGTTACAAGAACTCAATAATCTTCAAATTTCGAACTACAATGAAAAAAAAAACAATGAATAAAAATAAAATACACAACACCTAGAACGGCTGACAGCGTCAATGGACGTAATTTCATCAGGCTCAGAAGCAGAATCGGGTCTGTTGGCCTGTTGGAGCAGCAGCATGCTCTGTAAGAGACATCCGGGTGTGGTGTAGGCACATGCACACACGGATTTTCACATATTGTTGTTTTATACTGTTGTGCTTGAGAGACACCATCGACCAGAATCAAGTTTCTCATATGTGTCGCTCACATAATGGCCAATAAACTGATTCTGATGTGGCGACTGGTGCTGTAAGTCCACTGGACACTTGCTGTGTCTGCTGGCTGCAGCTTGTGTGGATGTCTGCCAGCAGGCTGCAGGACTAAACGCCCGAACACTGCAGCAGCAGCGCTCATATCAAGAAGCGTCTTGGGCAAAACTGAGCACTGCATTAATTGACGCACGCAGTCGTTATAGGTACAGCCAGTTTTCAGCCATTCTAGTGTTAAGCACCAATTTACAGAACCAAAATGAAAAAAAAAAACGAGTGGGTAACTGGTACCGGGCATTTTCAAATTGGCTCATATTTGGAACCTAATTCTGGTTCCCATCTCTAGTAATGTTTGCCTCTTTATGATTCTCATACAACCAGACCCTTACAAAAACAGGTCTCGATTGGTCGCACCACAAAAACAGCTGCTTCAACCAACTTCTATTATGTTCCTTCATCATGTTTCTTTGCTTTGACTGTGAAACAGGATAGATTACATACACTACTGTGGCCAGAACACACAGACTCAAGGGCTGTGAGGACCTCTAGGTGCGAGTGTGTTTGTGTGTAGCCAACAACAGTCTGAAGCATCACCAAATCACCTGCTACAGCGTGAAGGAATACCTTGGCAAGTTTTACCCCAAAATGTAACCGATCAGCCCAAAAATTTGGTGCACCAATTATGCTTCCTCAGTTTCTGCCTTAAATTTAAAGGGCCCATATCTGGCTTCTTTCTTGCCCTTTCACGTAAATGAGGCCCACTAGTAACCCATAAACAGCCGCTAATCCATTTTTGCATCACCATTTTTCAGCCTTCCATTATCCTCTTAGAATTAAACAGGCTGTTCATGTTACTGAGCCTTTAAATGTTTATATTTAAATGAGCTCTGCTCTGATTGGCTGCCCTGTAACATGACTGGTTCAAAAAGCAGTCCGGGTCTGAAAAAAACCCTTATAATCTCAGCTTGAATGGGTGGTGCTGATCTGCTGTTGGCTGACACAGACTGGTTAAAGGCACATGCATTGCAATTTGTGACATCACAAATTGAGTTCAAAGCCAGCTTTGCCTCCCTACATATGGATATATGGATGTATGTCCAAAAAAAGAAATCATTTGGCCCTTTTAATGGTGAACAATTAGGTTAAAGTAACAAATGAGACCCCAACTACTTGCACGGTGGAACCTGCATGACTAAACTGCATTAGTCTCGTAACACCGGTGCAAAACTAAAGAAGCCCACTTTTAACACCAACCATGTTGTGTTTGATCCACCACATTTTGAGGAAAGGTCAGAAGTGGTCTTGGTCAAAGCAGTCTGTAAAAGAAACAGCCGTTTGGCATCAGCAGCAGAGTCCCAGTCCTGGAGAAAGGCCGTCTAACATAACGCATAGAGATTGAACCTGAAGTCGTAATTCCTCTGCGAGAGGCACATTCACAAGCTCATAACAGCGGCGGTTTCCCGTTGACCTTTTCGTGCAGCAGCGTTAGCGCTCCAGTGGCGAACTCCCGGAGCACCTGCACCGTTTCCCTCTGTAGCTGCAACGACTCGCGCACAAACTCCTGCTGCGTCTCGGCCAGCTGCTGCACCGACTCGGCCAGCAGCTCCAGCGAGCGGGACACGGTGGCCAGCAGCGCGTTGGTGGTGTGCTGCTCCTGCACGCTCAGGCTAGCGCTGTGTGCTAACTGCTCGCGAGCATTGTCCAGGTCTCCCACCGTGGAGGGAGGGGCCTGTGGATTGTGGGCGTGGTTAGTGGAGGAGGAGACATGGGCCATGTTGGCACCTGCAAGAGTCCCGTCGTCTTCCGCGTAACAGTTATTTACAGAGGACAAAGAAGACGAAGGCAAAAGGTCGTGGTGATCATCGTCGGAGTCTATCAAACGGGAATCTGGGTCTGAAAGCACAGTCACATTTACCAGGAGTGAATGGATACCTGTCCGACTTAACAATTAATAAAAGTCACAATGATATGCATATTTTCATTCACAGCTATAATAAATTATGAATGTTGATGCTCACTGCGAAGTGACTGATGCCATAGTGAAGCAATAATGGAAATGATCATTGTGATGTGGTCAATCAGACCAGACTTGTTCAGTGTCTGGCATTTGCTCCTTTAATGGATAAACTGTGCAAAAGTTCAGTCAAAAATGAGTGTTTTATGTGGCTAAACTAATGACTACAAAAGGTCTAACACAAAGCGTCATACACTAACACTTACCATAAAAAACCGTCTGGTTATAAAATGTTAATAAAAAACACTTTGTTCCCCTTGCATTAATATGAATTTAAATTTTGGCACAAAGTAGACTCCTTAATGTCATTTTAGGATGGAATCATGGATTTCACTTATGAATATTAAACGTTCCATCAGCGTATTTGAAAGAACAGGTTTTATCAAAACTAAAGTATTTCAGTGTATTTTTTCTGTGTACTACATTCCTTCACATTCACTGGCCTATGAAAACGTTTTGGTTTCCTTCACAGCCAGGAAGCTTATTTTGGTACATTATGACTAACTGATGTAAAAACTTGCCATTCATTGGTAGCAACAAAAGGCTCATAGCTCCAATACAAAACAAACATGTGTCGGCTGATCCATTATGTTTGAAATAAAGGAGGGGGTTTGAGTGATGTTTTTTTTTGTGGATAACTCTCACTTCCCACAGCACGGAGTTACAGATAAAACACTGAACTGTTCCTGAAATAACGTATCAGTCACTTCTCTGCCCGACAACTCGCTTCACTCAGTAATGAAACATCCTTCAGTGTTCAAGTGACATGAAGGCAAGTGAAGTGGTCCTCCTACCTGCAGTGTTAGGAGTGTCCTGCTGTGATTCAGTAGCACCTGCAGCGCCCCCCACGGGAGGCGGCATCGTCCTCGTCTCCGCGACCGGGCCGGGGGAGCTGTGAACAGAGCCCAATCCCAAAAACCCAGCATCGTCATCATCATCTATGCCACCTGCGTCCTGTTCGGTGCTGCGGCTCTGGGAGCGTGGCGGTAGCGACACCTCCCAAGGCTTCTTGTCCAGTTCCAGGATCGACTCTACGATACACTCCGTCGGGGACAGCTCGGCCTGAGCCAGCGCCGAGTGCGGCAGGTTACCAGACTGCAGCGCCGCTATTTTGCGCTTGGTGTCACATTTGAGGTCCGACCACTTCTTAATGATTTCGCCGACCTCGCGGTCGCACTCACCAATCTCATTTACACGTTCGGTAATCTCCGCCCACTTCCTCCGCTTCGTCTCAGACGGGATCCCTGAGTTGAACTTACCTAAACATACACGCACAGATAGACCTTACAATACTCACAATACAACGTACAATGCTTGATAGCCAAGTGTGTCTGTGTGCTTTGCGTATTATTTTTAACTGCTAAATCTTGGTACATGAAAGAGCACATCACGGAAAACTAAAAACGTTTCTTCGGAAGAGCCAGATGTAGTACATCAACACCGTTACATTTTTTAAATACACCATTCAATCCACAGTCGGAAACTACGCTGCTGTTTTTTTATTTAAATGTGTTTGTGAAGTCACAAAACCAATGTATTTACATACAGTCATCAATTCAGCCCACAAAGGTTCAACTAAAACTAATATCATAAGGTGTGTTTCAGCCTGGACTGCTTTTTGAATGAGACCCAATACAGGCAGCCTATCAGAACAGGGCCTTTTACATATATCAGTCTTAAAGACAGAGCAACAAAAACAGCCTGTTTAATGTTAGGAGGCTAAAAGAGACTGGAAATGCTGATGTAAGAACGAATCACAAGCGTATTGATACACGTTATAACTTGGGAAGTAATGAAATGTGAGAAAAATGCGAGGTAAAAGTAAGGCTTTGTGGCACATGTTTTAAAAAATGGATATCAATGTGTAATGCTGAATAATAACAAATCAATCGTGTCAAAACTTCTTTCAAAACATGTTCAGCTCTTTGTTAAGGTGGATCAGACTTACAGATGTAGTTTATGACTGAGCTGTAAAAATGAACTAAATATATAAAATGCGTGTAAAATTGATATGTATAATCAACACTCACCCACAACAATGTGCCGATTCCTCCGCACTTCGTCCAGGAGAATGTGGACCTCACTGAACGTGAAGTTGGCCTTCCGTTTTTTGTATCGGACCATGTTATCCTGGTTCAGGTGCAGCGAAGACGACGATGACATTCTTATCCTGATCCGGTCTGATCCCCCGCAGACTGTCCGGCATCCACCTGCAGGAGAGCAAAACACAATTCACACAGTTAAAAAGTGCTCTCCTCTCATTCTATTTACTCCAACAATTACATTACATTCATCTGGCAGATGCTTTTATCCAAAGCAACTTACAATACATGTAAGTGCAAGAAGCGCATCAGGAGAGGAGATGCTCTCTGAATAGTTCACTGCAAAATGCCCAACTGTGAATAACGATTCACTTCGTTATTCACAGAATACAGTAAATTCCCACAATGGCCAAATTAGCTGACTAGCTATTATGCTTCATAGCCATCAACACCTTCAACTGCATGTGAATATAATATAAACTCCAGTTCCGGTTCTTGTCCAGTCAGGCTACTAGAATTAATCAGACATACTATACACACAATGTCTAAAAAGGCATTCATTAACTGCACCAACTTTCCAAATTACAGTGCAAAATATTTGGGTTCAGGTAAACTACAATTAAAAAGATGCTTTCTATTTCTTCTATATACATACACACACATACATATTACATGTGTTGTTTTCAGGTAAAAATAAGTGAATGTAAAATGTAATGTAAAAATATTAATGGACGATCAGAATTACCCAATATCTAAATTGGCAGAGAACATTCCGCAGCCGAACTATTTCACACGACTGCATAGGTGTGTGTCTGTGGTATGTATGTACTGAATAATCTGTAGCGATTAGAAAAGTTTTAAACTCATATGTGCCTCTAAGGTCCCTTGTCCTCCACTGCTACTATGCTTCTTTCTCTCTCTCTCACACACATACACACACACACACACTTGAGGAGAGTATGAGTGGTCCTGCAGTTCTGAGAGTGGTTCAGTGCTGGATGGGCTACAGAGAGGCGGCAGAACTTGAGCGTGTTTCTCTGTCCTGGCAGTGTTGAAACAGTCACACACACACACACACACCTACCGACCTCCTCAGACGTACAGCAGGAGGTCTCTCCAGGCCGGACAGGTCACACAGGGTCCAGGGTCAGGAAGAGGAAGGACCGGGTGCTGTGTGTATAAAATACATTTAAACAGCATCACAGGGAGCACAAGAGAGAGAACAGAGGCATGCTTCGTTCACTGAGAGGACAGAGAGGCCAGGAGTGCAGGCAGAGAGATGTAAACAGACTTTATTATTATTAGCCCGTCCAGCTGCAGCAGCCTCTGCTAATGGTGCTCAGCTAGCCCAAAAATTCAGCCATCTAGAGGACCTAAACCCCTCTAAACCTCACCAACCCCGGCATGAGAACAGCTCTTGCGGTCCTAGTGTGTTACAGAGCTTTAAAAGGAGCAGAAATGGCGCAATCAGATGGGATTCTGCCCCAAACACGCCTCGCCGCGCTGAAATTCTAACAATAGCTAGAACAGCTACACCCCCCGAGCCAAAGAAACACCCACCCGGGCCACTTTCTACCCTCTTCACACACACCCCGCCCCCCCCACACACGCCTCGGGTGACCGAGAGCAACCGTGAGGCGCTGTTTTACCTACAAAAGCGACGAAATGTGCAACATTTGCGTCCGAAAATCCAGAAAGTTCGCAGCCAGGCAGCGTCGCGCAAACTCAGTACGCACTCACTCCGCCTACAGCTGCAGTGACGCAATCCGGCCACTCGGGCGAGTAGCGGCGCTGTCGAGCACCTAACCTCAGCTCTCACAGGGCAGTTTAGCTAGAAACATAAGAGCTCCAGAGGGGGCAAACTCACTTCAAATTGAAGTAAAGTAAAGTAAAGTGACTCCTTAAAGTCCGCACGAACACAGCAAACTGTGAAATTCCTTCTTTTGGATTTTAAACCATTCACCAAGTGAAGCAGCAGGCAGCCACCGACAGGGGGCGCCTACGGAGCAGTGTGTGGTCAAAGTATCTTGCTCAGGGAAATCTGTGATGCCACTAGCAGTCCTGGGATTCGAACCCACAACCAATAGCTACTTGGATATGTCTGAATAGTGTGAATTCCTTTAGAGACACACACACTTACACACACACACACACACACACACACAAACACAGGCTAAAACAAGCAAATAAATGACCATTTATTTTCTCATTTTTCAGTATATATTTTATTTGATATAAAATATAACTCCAAACTGTTCAGTCCAGTCCCTCGGTTTCATTTTGGCACCCCCTACTGGTTTCATGCAGTAATGGCACATGCTGTGCCTGTTCAATACGTCCTACAACTCTGACAATGATTGATTAACTAAGGACTCATGTTCAAAACATCTAGATCCCTCCATATGATATAAATGACGCTAGCTAACATATGACATCAGTAACGCGTAGTAAAAATAAAAACCAAAATATGCAGCGAATCACTATAGAGCTTCGGTAAGTTGGTGCTAGGTTACGTCTGCAGTGAATGTAAAGGTACTGCGTGGAGTTAACAGGCTATCGGGGTAGACGCGGGTCCAGTCCATAACGTCGTATTCGGTTCCAGGCACGGAGGGTGTTCAGGAGTACATGGTCAGCTGCAGCCACTGAGGATGGAGACAACAAACACAACTGCTCAGTTTGCAAAAGCACAATTACACACTTATACACAGCAACATTCAAAAGTCTGGTTATTTTATAAATTGAATTAAGCTAAAACTGAATTATCCCTTTCTAGTAATTTCTTGTTAAATTAACTGTCACTTTTAAAATATGAGGAAATACCAGTGTGAAGAGTCAGTAATGTTACACTAAAAGTAACAAATCTTCCCACCTCCTGGATGTTCACTTTGATGGTGCCATTATTGTCTTTATCCAGCGTCTTGAAGGCACCTGAGACAAGAGAGAAAACCAACTATTAGAATGATTTTATGATAGAGAAATCATGTGAATACTGTTCATTTAATTGTACAAAAAATTGATACAAATCCAAGTCCAACAATAATGACTGCAATCCTTCTATAATGATAAGAATTCTTCTAAATATAAAGGGTCTAACAATTTCAATACAGTGTTAAACAAATGAAGAAAAAAAACCAGTTCAGAAATTTTTTTTTTTTTTTTTAAATGTAGAAAATGCGACTCATTACACCACTGTTAATTTGTTCTGCAGTTTATGTTTTCACACTGATAATACAGCAGTGCAGCCTTTAGACTTCAAGAATTTCCCAATGCTGACCTTATTTCCTCATGTTCAAACAGGTATTCACAACAAAACCTTAACAGTAACAATCACATTTATCACTCTTGTATTTTGACAATTTTGCTAGAGATTACAGGTCAACACAGACCACAGATCATTCAGGATGGTGGTTTGCATATGGAGTATTGTGGCTTAAAGCCCCTCATTTTGACCAAATGCTGTCCTAAGACGTATAAGCATATGTACAGCACATGCTGGGATGGCTACAAGGCTCTAGGGGGAGCCATCGGGAAAACACAACCAAGTGCTAGCACTCAAAGAGCAGCGATAGCAGAGAACAGAGGCCATTTTGGCAGCCTGAGAATCAAAACTGATTCTGTTCTCAGGCCTTCCTGTCAGACCGCAAATGCCACACTACTTAAAAGGCTGCCAGCAAGATTAACTCTATGAAAAATAAAAATAAAACAAACACACCCCACCTTTTAGACCAACAGAAAGGTTTTCTAAACAAAGGTTGCAAAACACTCAAATGAGAAAAAATAACCCAACAGCATTCCGGGCACACAAAAGACTCAATATAAAAACTAAACTGCGACCCAAATTCTGCACATTACGTAAAAGCAAGAAAATGTCCTGGCTTGCTTCCATACTTTTGGCCTGAAATAATTACGTAACCCCATCATAGCCTCACTGTCATCCAGGTAATAAAAGAAACCACACAATGAGCTGCAAAACAGATCATCCTGCAGCTTCACGCGGTTTAATGATTCCACGCAGGAAGGCCTCCGTAATAGTAATGGAGAAGCTGTACTCACGACACATGGCGTCCAGGCGCACCAGGCAGCCAATATAATTATCAAAGTCCATGTTTCCATTCTCGTCACTGTATCTGCGGATGATCAGCTGGAAGAGCTGTTCATTCAGGGGGAAGCCTGCGTGTAAAATAAATAAATAAATAAAAACATTTAAAAACACACATACAAACATGCTGATAAATGCCTGGATCACTGATTAGAAAAAGTCTTTATGTTTCATGTACATCATAAACATCATCCCATATCCCAGAGTTGAATGCATGCATGTATGACAATTTGTAGTAACAATAAGAAATAAGTCTTTAATAATAAGAGCGAGACCCACTGCACAGTACCGTATATATTACACACAAAATATCATCGCGTCATTATCGTGTTAATGCATTATTTACTTAACGCCGACAATTATTTTAATCGCATTAATGCAGTATTTTTTTAAATGACTATTGTAGTGATCCACGGCAGCTTCTTTTTAGTTTCTCCTAGTACAGTTGAGTTGCTGTATGGCCACAACTCATGCCACTAATCCCTGAAAGAGCTCCCACCTGCCCAACACTCTCTCACTCCCTCCTGCACGCCTACATATGTCCCACCCAAACTCTCCATACCCCATCCAACCCCGATCTCATCCCTGATAATAAAAGTGCAAAAGAACAGAACAAACAATTCAAGATTTATAATAAATAACTTAAGTAACAAAACCCCCAATAACTAAGATCATCTCTATTATTATGAAAGTTTGTTGCTTTTTTTGTGCTTGACCTCTTCACCTCACTCTAACAGGGACACTTGCTAGTGCGCGCAAATAATTCCCCCTCATCCTGTCTTTTGTTCCATGACGGATGTGAACCATCATTTACTGTCCATATAATACTGACCATTAGGATATGAAAAGGCCAACTGTTTAGGTAAAACATCTGGATTACCCATCATCTGAAAGCTCACTGTAGAGTGGACAGAAACCACAGCCTGAGTGAACTGTGGACAATGTTATGGTCAGTGGGTCCACTTACCTGCAGCTTTGAATGCAGCAGGCAGTTCGTCTGCTCCAATCACTCCAGAATGATCTGCATCGTACTGCTTATAGATACCCTGTAATAGCAAACACACAGTCACACATACACACACAGTCACACACAATAAATAAAACTTACAAGAATGAAAACAAACAGAACTTCATGCACACAGTTACATGTACAAAACAAACTTACACAGCATGCCCTTACAGCCAAACATGCAAGTGTATTTTGCACACATACAAAAAGAGAAATACAGTGAAACTCACCTGCCATTTCTTAATGTTGTTCCACAAGTGTTTGAACTCATGGAAGCCCAGTTTACCTGTGCTGTCACTCTGCATACAGCATTAAGGATCAACACAACACAACACAACAAGTACGTTCTAATCAGACCTTCAAAATCATCGCTCAAAGAAAACCCTGATTAGAATGAGGATGTTAAAGTCAATGTACACTAGACACCGTAAACATATTCTGTCCATACCGTGCTGTTATACCCCCAAAAAACTTTTCCCCCCCCTCTATAGTTGGTGAGGGTGGTGGGAGAGGGAGGACAAACATGGTGTTATTGGTTGGGGTTTTTTTACCTGCTGGTACACAGTAATGTAATTTTAATTATCAGAAGATTATAGTAAAATAAAATCTGTCTTTTTAATTATTTGATCCGATTCATGCATTATTTCATCTGGGACACAAGGTCTAAATTTTTTTTTTTTTGGAGAAACCTGGTATTAAAAAAAAAAAACATTAAAAAAAAATACATGTCAGCTTTGATTTTGGGCTGACATTAAAATACATGTCATCTTTTAATGCTGGATTTCAGAAAGAAATCTGACACAAACAAGGGTATGCCCCTGTAAAACCCACCCAAATTCCTCTAGTCTGTGCTCTTTTAACTTCTAGTGCACAATCATTTACACAGTTGTGTTTAACTACCCTCTAATTAATGTTTGGCCGCATCTCAGCTTTTCTGCAATCTCTAATTGTTTCTTTAAAACATTAGAGCAATAAGCACTGGCTGTATAAAACTGTATAAAATATAAGGAAGGAAGGATACATCCATGACAGCCACCATACTCCTGCAGGACTCGATAGTGAAGCCATCTGTTTTCAGGTCACCATCTACACAGAAAACAATACGCAAATGAGTCCTCCAACCAATCACAGTGTTTTTACTATGTTTTGCACACATCATGACCAATCTTAGTTCCACATGATTGCATTGGTTTTAATGAATAAAGACATTTAAGTTCTTAACTACATCACACCAATAATAAATAGTCAATATATAAGCAAAGTCATTCAGAGTGGGTTTGGTGTGAAATGCTCAGCTCAAACTCAATGAGTAAGAATTGTTCACAGTGATGGCGAATGGAACCAGACATCTGCCTTTAAAAGCTCCCTCACAGAAAGTTATTCCATGAAACGGTTATAAACGTGCTACCCGATGCCTGAGATGTTTTACCAGAGTGCTGAGAAGCTTTTGGCTTAAATTTTTTATTACATTTATGATGAAGTAGTACATTAAAATATACCTTTTCTAGATTTTCAGAAGACGGGTATAGCTTCACTGGTGGGTTCTGGATAGTAAATACAATTTACTATTTATTTTATTTTGATCACAGTTCCATTCACTAGCAAGAAATCTGACTACGTTTCTCTACAATGAACCACTTCACACCCACTCTGATATTATCAACCATGGTGCGGGAATAAAGAAAAAAAAAAAACTTAATACTGTAAGGTATATACTGAAATATTCTGTCCACATTAAGTCACACAGCCCTTATACTTACGTTTAGAGATAATTTTGTTGAGGATATTCATCAGTTCGGTGGGACTCACTTCCATGTCCTACAAGAGCAACACAAATCACACACACTTATGTTCTAGGCTGCCATGAGTGAGAGACACAGAGACAGAGAGAGAGAGAGAGAGAGAGAGACACACACACACACACACAGACACACACACACACACACACACACAGAGTGAGGGAAGGAGAGAGAGGGAGAGAGAGAGAGAGAGAGAAAGTGAGGGAGAGGGAGGGAGAGAGATAGGGAGAGAGAGGGAGAGAGGAAGAGAGAGAGAGAGAGAAAGTGAGGGAGAGAGAGGGAGAGAGAGAGAGAGAGGAAGAGAGAGAAAGGAAGAGAGAGAGAGAGAGAGAGAGAGAGAGAGAGAGAGAGAGAGAGAGAGAAAGAGAGAGAGAGGGAGAGAGAGAGAGAGA
>JBBJLS010093009.1:0-21779 GCA_037577275.1 Bryconaethiops microstoma | reverse complement strand
CCGCCTTTTTAAGGTCATGCCACAGCATCTCAATAGGATTCAGGTCAGGACTTTGACTAGGCCACTCCAAAGTCTTCTTTTTGTTTTTCTTCAGCCAATCAGAGGTGGACTTGCTGGTGTGTTTTGGATCATTGTCCTGCTGCAGAAGTTCGTTTCAGCTTGAGGTCACAAACAGATGGCCGGACGTTCTCCTTCAGGAGTTTTTGGTAGACAGCAGAATTCACGGTTCCATTTATCACAGGAAGTCTTCCAGGTCCTGAAGCAGCAAAACAGCCCCAGACCATCACACTACCACGACCATATTTTACTGTTGGTATGATGTTCTTTTTCTGAAATGCTGTGTTACTTCTACACCAGACGTAATGGGACACACACCTTCCAAAAAGTCTCGCCAGTCCACAGAGTATTTTCCCAAAAGTCTTGGGGATCATCAAGATGTTTTCTGGCAAAATTGACACGAGCCTTAATGTTCTTTTTGCTCAGCAATGGTTTTCATCTTGGCACTCTGCCATGCAGCCCATTTTTGCTCAGTCTCTTTCTTATGGTGGAGTCATGAACACGGACCTTAACCGAGGCAAGAGAGGCCTGAAGTTCTTTGGATGTTGTTGTGGGGTCTTTTGTGACCTCTTGGATGAGTCGTCACTGCACTCTTGGGGTAATTTTTGGTCGGCCCGCCTCTCCTGGGAAGGTTCACCACTGTTCCATGTTTTCACCATCTGTGGTTTGCTGGAGTCCCAAAGCTTTAGAAATGGTTTTATAACCTTTTTCAGACTGATAGATCTCAATCATTTTCTTTCTCATTTGTTCCTGAATTTCTTTGGATCTCAGCATGATGTCTAGCTCTCGAGGATCTCTTGGTCTACTTCATTTGTCACGCAGGTTTTATTTAAGTGATTTCTTGATTGAGAACAGGTATGGCAATAATCAGGCCTGGGTGTGGCTAGAGATATCAGGTGTGATGAACCATTGTTAAGTCATGGTTTAACAGTGGGGGCAATCACTTTGTCACACAGGACCATGTAGGT
Organism: Bryconaethiops microstoma; assembly: GCA_037577275.1. Taxonomy (NCBI): domain Eukaryota; kingdom Metazoa; phylum Chordata; class Actinopteri; order Characiformes; family Alestidae; genus Bryconaethiops; species Bryconaethiops microstoma. The sequence goes on along the minus strand of JBBJLS010093009.1, from coordinate 20,754 downwards.
TTGGAATTGTTTTCTCCCTTAATAATAAAATCCTTCACTTAAAAAACGCATTTTGTGTTTACTTGTGTTGTCTTTGACTAATATTTAAATTTGTTTGATGATCTGACACATTTAAGTGTGACAAAAATGGAAAAGATGAGAGATCAGGAAGGGGGCAAACATTTTTTCACACCACTGCAGGTAGGGTTAGTAAATTTGAAAGTGAAATTAGAGTAAGATGTTTTCTATCTATGGTATGACAATCAAGTGTAAGTGGTCACCCTGTTTTATTTAAAGAACAGGGATCTACCAAAGTCTAAGCTTCATAATACATTTGTAGAAGTGTATCATGGCATGAACAAAAGGAGCTTTCTGAAGACCTTAGAGGAGTTGCTGATGCTCATCAGACTGGAAAAGGTTGCAAAACTATTTATAAAGAGTCTGGAGTTAATGTTAAGTTAATGTTTTGGAATGGCCAAGTCAAAATCCTGACCTTAACCCAACAGAAATGTTGTGAAAGGACCTGAGGCAAAAAGTTCACGCGAGGAAAAACATCAACATCCAAGAGTTTAAGCTATTCCATACAGAGGAATGGCCTAAAATTTCTCCAAGCTGAAGTGCAACACCAGGCAACAGTTACTGGAAACATTGTTATTGCTGTGCTAGTAGATCACACAAGATACTGAAACCAAAAGTTTCACATCCTTTTGCCACTCATGGTTATAAATGGTTTTCCCACTCACAGTACATAATTTTCCTTTATAAATAAATAAAAAAGTGCAATATGTTTGTGTTGTTTGTTTAACTGGGTTGTCTTCATCTACTAATAAGACTTTAGGCCAATCTGATGATCAGATTTCACATTTATGCAGAAATCTTGAAAATTCTTAAGGGTTCACAAACTCAGAACTGCAACTCTCCAAGCTCAAGTAACAACAAAAATAATAGTGTATTAGAAACAGAATTCAAACAGTTAGAATGTTTACAAATACTATTTTTGCACCACCAGTAGATAGTAAAGTTGAACTTGAACACAATATTCTCTATTTAAAAAATAACTGCTTAAGTGAGCATTAGTGGCTACAACATGATGAATTTGTTTATTTCTAACCATGCGTTGGGGTGTTGGAGAATGATATGCATGAGCATATATAAGTCCTCTGGGTACACTTTCATGTTTAAAAGTTTGTTGTCTTCGAACAATTCTTGTGGTTCAGTGGTATAAGTAAGGGAGCTCGCCACCTTCCTTTGCTACAAAAACAGCCTCCACCCTTGCGGGAAGTCTTCACACTCAATGGTGAAACATGGCTGTGAGGACTGCACAAGGGCGGAACATCGACCATCATCACTCACATACACACAAGAGGCAGAACTTACACTCCTGTTTCCTGACTGACACGCAGACGGCTTAGACTGCCATGTGTCTGACTGTCGGGACCCTGACTGAACAGCTTCTGCTAAGCTAAAAGGAGAGTCAACACTCATCCCTCATATCACCTGGCTGTCTGTTTGCTGATCTGTCTTTTTTTTCTGTCTGTCTGTCTATCTGCCCATGTCTGATTGTCTATCTACCTGCCGGTCTGCCTGTCTGTCTGTCTGTCTGTGTGTGGACTGGCCCAGGACGCTCTGCCCTCTCTCTAAACCGCTCCTCCCACCCTCCAGTGGTTTAGCCCGGCAGGTTCTGAGAGCTCTCTCCGGCAGAAAGACCGATTTCAGCAGCAGCGAGACTCCGGTTGAGGCGGCAGGAGGCGCGGATGGCCTCGTTTAACGCGTCCGTGTCTGAGGAGAGCAGGTCCACGGTGGCAGCGGAGGATGCTAACCGGACTCGGAGCCACACAGGTAACAGCACTGGCCCTCACGCTTTTAGCCACATGCTCAGTCCTCAAAACGCATTCGACTTACTGTCTCATCGCCTTCACAATTTGACTTACAGCCGGTTTTTATTTTTCATCTCCTCAGCTCCTGAGTTAGCCCTCCTTCAGAGCTGAGTTTACTCCTCCAGTCCAAGTGTTCACTTCAGACCAGTTGAGCATTATACGAGTTTACTGAATACCTTTCACGATTACTGACTATTATACAAGTTTACTGGATATCATACGAGGTTACGGAATACTACACTATCTTTTAATATTCTAAGAGTTTACTAAATAATATATATATATTTTTTTATAAGAGTTTACAGAATATTAGACTTTTTACAGAAAGTAATACGATATTGTTGAATACTATACAAGTTTATTCAGTATTATGCAAGTTTATTGAATATTATTCACGTTTACTGAATATTATACAATATTGTTGAATAATATAAAAGTTTATTCATTATTATACTAGTTTATTCAACATTTTAAAAAAGACCAAGGGGGTTGAAGAACTGAACAGTTCCATTCAGTTACATTCAGTGCATGATTTGTGTTGTCTTTACGTAACTGGTTTAGATAGTAGATTAAATGAAAATACATTTCAGTGAAATCTATTACATTTATGAGAGAATTCAAGGGAAAAAAGACAAATAAATTGCTCCTTCAGTGGTAGAGGTGAGGTCTGTCTGTGCTGACTCTACCTTGTGATGGAATGGTGTGGCAGAACCAAATTAAATTTATAGATCAGTTTCTTTTGTGGACTTTTCTACACTGACAACCTTCTGAAGATTGGTCTATGGTTAGAAAACAGCCTATTAGCAAGACAAAAACCTTTAGTGTGTTTTGAAAGTGTGCAGGGGTTTACGGAAGGTTTAGATATGCACAAAACTGAAACCATAGAAACAGGAACCTGCTCCGACAGGATGTGTGAATGAAAAAAAGTGAGTGTTTATAACGGAAATCATCCTCACCAAGATGAGCTCCTAATTGTTGTATTTTTTATTTGAAGGGGTGAAATAATAGTGTAATGAAGGCTATTAGTATGTATACCAAAGAAAGGACCAAGTTCCAGTTAATTTTCACGGTGGCCTCATAAGGTGGGCCACCTTTCACACCCTGTGCTTTAAATCCACTTACCCAAACCTCAAGTTCTATGTGATTATTTGTCATTGTGAGGAAGCTACGAAAGGCATTTTCTTATCGAAGAACAACAGCTCTCCCCAGGACCGTGATAAGGTGCTAAGGCCCTTTGAGTGTGTGTATGTGTGTGCGTTCCCTCCCTTTCTAAGAATCTAAAATTAAAGTAATCAGGAGGACTTTTCCCCATCAGTAAACACGCATTGTTTAGAGGCCAGCCTTAATCCTTAGAAAAAAGTCACCAAATGAGGGAATGTGACTGGAGAGAAAAAGATGAATTTCACAATTCTTAAAAAAATATGAATTTTACAATTCTGAGGGCCATCATGCTGGGTTTGGTTCTCCAAAACCTTTTCTTTTCTGGAAGAAACACATCAGATCTGAAGGACAGGTATAACTGGAGATTTCCTAATCCCTCATAGTGATCTATAATACATGTTGTGATAACTAGAAACAAATGAAACTATTTTGCACATTAGCATTTATATTACAGATGAAGGCGAAAGAAGAAGTATCAGTACTCAGTTGCACTGAAGGTAGTCAGTTGCACTGTTATATGAGTATTTTGAGCACAGGATGTGTGAAACCTGAGGTGGAATGAACCTACCCTCACTGTGTGATTTCCTGCTGGCAGTGTTTTTTAATCAAACCCAGTGAGATTCTTTTATTGCCAGATATCATTGTGTTAGTTAGTGCTGTTATCAGGCTTGCAAGTGTCGTGCTTTATTTGATAGGTAACACATTCTGACAACAGATGTCTCTAGGTTTTTTGGCTCCTTAGCAACAGGTTTTTTTCTATTTCTTTTCTGGAAATCATGTGTCCTACCTGCATGCTTTGAGTGATTCTGAGTTAGTAATCACAAAAACTGTTAAATCATTTCATTGGCCAAATGCAGTTAGCCATAGTTGGCATCCAGTTAAGGGATTTAGTTGTTAAGACACTCCTGTCTTTCAGTCAAACTAAATTATTTATTTCTAGCACAGAACTTTGACAGCAAAAAATGCAAACATTTCTTGACCTCTACTAGTGTAGTAGTACATACACACAGTGAGGTGGTTATGGCATAGTAGTGATGTGGGAAGTGAAGTAAATTTACGAAGTCATCGTTAGATTGAAATAAATATGATCACAATATTTCGAACAAATTTTGACTGAAGAAAAAACACGACCACAACATTCCATAATCTACTAAGGAAACTAGAGGCGCGAGGCAGAAGGACTTCGTTGCATGAACATGCTGGAGTAATATAATATCGTACCTTTTCACTTTTTAATATAAAAAAATATCATGAATATTCTTATTTATTATTTTTATGACCTACCAATAATTGTTCATTATGATTAGAAATATGTGACTTTATTACCGCATACTTAATTGTGCAGTTAATATTATTAGTATAATTATTTGTATGATTATAGTAGTGTAATAGCATAATAGTAGTGCTATTTTATACTACTGATTACATTATATTTATTTGTTTTGCTTTTTAATGCAGCTTAGTTCAAATAATAATGAAAAACGCTGCTGATAAATAATTATTTTCATAGCAAGTTGCATTCAAGTGGTAAGATTCTGGCCCAATCTGGCAATCCTGTACTGGTTGCTGGCTCTTCAGCAGTAGGAAAATTCTTTGGACTAGAGTGAAGATTCACAAATTATGTCAAACCTCAGTCAAAGCATTGTTGCACACCTAAAAAAAATCCTGTATTTCACTTGTTTCATCTATTTGCACACTGACACTGTACTTGGATTGTTCCTCTAAAATTCCATAGTGTAGATAATGCTTCGCTGCTTAGGTCCCACGGGACCATAACAATGGTGGGGCATCAGGAGAAGGATGAGCTATTAAGAGACTTTGCATGTGGTTGTAGTTTTTCAGGAAGTTCTATGAGTGCTGTTTGTTCTGTTCTGTTTGTTTCAGTCTAAACATTCCAGTGTTGTGTGCTGTCTTCTGAAGATACTCTGCTCTTCTGGTAGGTCAGTGTGCTCCCATGCAATCTCCAACTTTGGGTACCCTAAAGCTACTGGTGGGAAATGGCACCAGCGTGGGCACAGTGATGACCTTACAGTGTCCCTATAAAACCAGGGCGATCAGTGGTGGACGAGTGTCCTGCGTGCAGGACAGCAACATCACTCACTGGAGCGGAGGAATCCCCACATGTAAACGTAAGACACACACACGCCTTCATATGACTCTTGAGCCGTGCCTTTGGAAGGATGATTCACTTTGGAAAATCAGCTTCTTTCCTTAAAAAACACCACCTTTAGCAGGCTCTGGCTGAGCCTAGAGTGAGCGATGAGTATATTTGAGCGTATTTGACAAGTGAAAACAAGACTGGCATGCCAGGAGTGTGAGAATGTGTTAGTGTGGGTTAAAGAGAAAGCATATACATATACAAGAAATGCAGCGCTTACAGAGAAATGCAAGAAATGTACAAGAAATGTAGCGCTTGCAGAGCCATGTGCAGACAAAATTGCCAGCAGTGCAGGATCAATAGAGCGTGGCAGGCTTCATTCAGACACATTATGTACGCCTCTAATTTGACACTTTATACATTTTTCTGGACCTCATTCTATAAAAGACTAATTTAAACCTTTGTGCTTCAGTTCATTCTTTTAGAGCTTCAAGCTCTACTATGCTATTGTTCACTTTCCACAAATAAATTTTATTGTATTGTGTGAAAAGATTTTTTTATCTCATTATTTTTCCTTTGTGCTGTATGGGCAGTGTTGCTTGGTTTATGTATTTATTCAGTTTAATATATTTATTTTGGATGATTATTTATCTTTCATTCATATCTGGGCCACATTGTTATTAAAGAGTGTGAGCTCTTCTAATAGCAGTAGTAATTACATATTTTTGAATTAACAAACTATTAACAAAGTCTTTTAAAGTTGTTTAATGTGAAATTCTTTGTTCCAGAGAAATGAAGAGTGAGATGTATGGAAAGGTTTAGTCACCCTTGGCCAAATTTCATATTTAAAAGCCTCTGCAACAAACTCATTTTTAAAAAATGTTACTCTGGGTTACTTTATGTTTGATGTACTGAAGTTTTGGCAGTACTACGTAAGTACTTAGAATACCTTTTGGTGGCCAACTGGGAGTTTTTATGTTGTTGTCTTCAGTTTCTTTCGTTCATTTCCTTCCAGAATTTGTTCAAAATGAGCAGAATCGATTGTCCATTTACCCTTGCTGTCACAGTCCCAGAGGGCGCCACAAACCGGGACTGGAAACACTCCTCCACCCTGCGACCAACAGGGGTCGCCTCGGAATCAAAAACAATCAGAAGACACAGCTGAACTTGATCTATCCCAAATCACTATCTCCTCATCCATTGGTGCACTATGTGTATATATATCTGTCACTGGGTGCTTAGGGTTCATGGACACATACTCGATTATGGACGTTTCTCTATCTCCTTGTGAAGTTACATAGTTAGTCACTGGCCTCCGTGCCAATTTAGTTTCTTGTTATATTTCCAATAAACCCATCCAACCAAGATGTCCATCTGCGCCTGTGCCTCACTTGCCTCCTTTCTATCCGGCTCCAGTCGTACCGTGACACTTGCAGTGTTTCCTTGTGACTGACGGCTGCATAACCCCAAAACATAATAGATCCACCCCATTCCATTTCCAATATGTTTTTTTTTATCAAATGTTGCTCCCTTTTTCCAAACAGTTTGTAATTGTGGCCAAATAGTTCTGTTTTACTTCATCTGGCCACAGCACTCGCTTATACATCTGTTATTTTATCTGTTCTTCGGTTGTCCTTCCTTGGACCATGTTCGGCAGGTTCTAACCACTGCATACCAGGAACACCTGACAAGACCTGCTGTTTTTGAGATGCTCTGACCCAGTTGTCCAGCCATCACAATTTGGCCTTTGTCAAAATCACTCACATTCTTGAGCCTACTTATTTTTTATGATTCTAACACAACAACTTTAAGAACTGACTGTTCACCCCTATATCCCACCGCTAGACAGGTGCTACTGTAATAACCAATTTTCTTCACTTGTCAAAGGTTTAAATGTTCTGGCTGATCACTGTAATTACTCACTGCCTGAACCCTTAGTCTTTAGTTTTGAGATATGATTTAGCCTAATACATAGTTTTCAAATATATTTATTGTAAAGAAGAACATCGAGGGCATTGAAAGATAAAATAGTATTCAAACAAAACCTTTTTATCGCAAATTTACCTCAGTGTGTGTCTTTGGCAATATGTTGAGCTGCCTAATGATGTTGTGTTAGATGCAGTTCAAAAAGATGTAGTGGCGATTGATGTGACTCAGAGGGAGCCTAAAATCTCCCGGGATTAATTTTATGTGATACAAGAGGTATTGGCTAGTGGGTGGAACTGGAGATGACACTTTGAATGACTTTGTTTACGTCCTGGGCCGTTTCCTCAATAGCTGTGCTGAGACAGGCACATCCTCATTTCTTGCCAGCCATAAGTGTTAGAATAGAGAGAATAGTTCTGCTTCTCTTCCCACTTTAACTCCCTGCTCGTTCTCTGCCTGCTCTCTTGCCCTGGGCAAATATTCATTTATTTAATATTCTGTTATCTATTTCATTCACATTAACAGTTTTGCATATGCATGTGAAATAATTCATTTGAGACAAAAGTCACATGTCTGTGGTATGATTGTTATTCGATCGTCAGTTCATTCTAGCTAATCTAGGTTGCCAGATGAGAAGTTTGTTAACTGCCCTTCTCAGTTTTAAAAGTGAAATATGGAATATTCCATTACAATTAATTCAATTACAATGCATAATAACCGTTGCTAACTTTTTATGTGCCTCAAAAAGTTGGTTTCAACATAAGCATTAGCTTTAATACTTTAATAATTTGACTTGCTGTTAAATTATTTGTCTGTTTATGTCAACTAAATTTGGCGTATGATCTTCTGGGTTGCAAGAAGAGACTCTTTCATAAATCTGTCTTTTTCTTCCTCTTTTAGCACTTTCGCGGTATGAGGATGAAGGCTTCCGTCTGGCTGTACTTGCGTCCATCATCAGCTCAGCCATCATCATCTTCATGAGCATGATCTTTATTACCTCATGCCTGCTGAAACACCTGAGAAAGGAGGACAGGAAACGAATGGAAAGGTAAGAGCAGGGACGAGGAGGAAATGAGAAGGATGAGAATGAGAAAATAAAAGGAGAGAAGAGCAAAGAATGGAGAGATGAAGCTGTCAATGCCGAGGAGCTGGAGAGAATTAAGAGAAAGTATTGAGCATTTTGAAATGGAAATTTACGCAATAAATGTAAATTTTCTTGGACTTATAATGTTCTGATTTGTGGTTTTACTCCCTAAAACATCCTATGTTTTATGTAATAAACATGGACTAAAGTTCAGACTGGTTGAGTTATTCTTATGTTGAATAAAAGTGTAATCTATCAAAGTGTTATAAAAGTTTGAGTGATGTGTATGGATATTTGTTTATTATATATTTGTGTGCGTGTTTGTACACAGGGAGAGGAGGAAGGAGGAAGCAGCACTTTGGCAGCATGTTGACCAGCAGGAAATGAGAGAAACTTTCTATAGCCATAAAGGCAGAAATAACAACAACAACAACAGCAAAACACAGCAACATATGCATCAAGCTGCGCATCAGTCTGCGCCTAATATACAGCCAGGCTCATTTAGTGATCTGCAGGCAGCATGCAGGTATGCCACCGATTATCCTTACACACACACTGAGGTGGGTAGAATAGCCTAAACTTGGCTGTGGTGACTGGAAATAAATCTGCCAGAGAAACAGAGGTCAACAACTGTACTACTGTAGATGGTCTTTTCTCACCTGATATATCTTCTAAAAATGACAAACTAGCCGAACTAACAAGTGAAAAAAATATATGCTGAATTCATTGAAAGAATTATGTTGTTACCTAATATAGAACAGTCCTTTTTTACAGCTGCCATTTGCCGTCCCTGTCAACACCATTGCTTGGTCCCTAAAAACATTCAGGGAGGTAGAAATGAATAAAACATTTACCAAGTATGTGTAACTAAGTAAATGTAACTAGTTACTACTAAAGTTGTCAAAAAAAATCTAAAATTTAGTATCGAGTTCGATATTAATTAGCGCTGGTGCTTAAATGCCAGTTTTGCATCTGCCAGTTCATGGAAATCTGCGGCAGACTACAACAATTTTCAACAGGCCCCTCCCCTGGCTACCTGGAGGACCCAATGTTTACATGACAGCCGGCTAGGGACTCATTTAAAGGTGCATGCCAGGGGGAGCTTTGGAGCTTTGGAGGCCCGAGGTTCTCCCCCAGGTTCTCTATGGAGGAAAAAAAAAGTGGCACGCACCTTTAAATGAATCCCGAGCCGGCTGTCACGGAGCATTTTGCCCTGTAGCTTGGCTGAGGAACAACCTAGCGCCGCAAAATTTTACACGGACCCTCAGCTTCCCACACCTATCGAATGTGTTCGGTGGCGAAGCTCTCCTCCCCACAGAACCGCGTCGGTCCCGTGAGCACAGACTTTCCGAGCCACGTCGCTCCGCACCCAGCCATACCAAACTTGACATGTTTGTAGAGACCTTTCCAACGAGCTCTTGTTTGCCCCGATAGCTCACGGGGATCCGGAGTTATTAGCCCAAAACCTTCCCCATTGTTCTCTACAGAGAGCGGGGAAAAAAGGTTGAGCCGGCTAAAACGGAGCATTTTGCCCCGTAGTTCGGCTGGGGAAAAACCTAGCACCGCAAAATTTTACAGGGACCCTCAGCTCCCCGAGACCAATCAAACGAGGCTGGTCGCGAAGCTCTCCTCCGCAGAGAACCAGCACGACGGTCCCATGAGCACACTTTAAATTATTTATTGAAAAGTTCCTGCGTTTGTTTTTTCTCCCCCTGTAGTATCGATAATACTATCGAGTATTGAGCACCATCCTTAGTATTGAGTTTGAAATTTCAGTATTGTGACAAGCCTAGTTACTACCCACCTCTTCACAGGCACACGCGCAATCACATTAGTATACGTTTGTGTTTAGGCACTTGACAAATCCAAATAATGTTTTGCAACTATGAGACCAGACCTCATGGAGTATATTTGTCTGTTTCACAGATGCCATCAGCAAGTCTGCACTTTGAGTGCCAGCCAGCCTCCCGTCAAACCAGTGCCCCTCACCTCATATATAAACACACAAAGTACATGTGTCCTACAGCCACTTAACAAACACTTTCTAGCCCCATTACCCTGCAGTGGATATGATCCTACTTTGGAACAGACGCCGTGGAAACAATCCATGCCAACAGCTCTGGTCACACAGGACACTGCAGTCTCAGGTGTGAGTGGACAGAGCCGGGAATACCCATTCTGCAAAGAGCAACATTCTCTTGACCCAAAAAGCCCACCTATCTGTGTAATGTATGTGTGAAGAGCAAAGATTTGTTGTAGAGCAATAAACCAGACTGTTCAACATGTTTGTGGATGGCCCATTAAACTTCTTGGTTGCTAAATACAAGGCAACCACTAACGGTGACAAAGAAGGTAGAGCAAAAAGAGCAAAATGACCAGACTTTCTGGCTGGGCTCATAACTGAAAATGAGTCTTTCTTACAGTTTTAGTGCAATCTGTGCCTTAATAGCAACTTCTAAACCAGGAGGGGACAATCCTGCAATTATCCAGAACTTTATTCTAACATTCATATAATACACCTGGCCCGTCTGTGAATTAATTAACTGTAGAAGGTCTGCGATATAGGAGGACTGTCAGCAATTTTTATGTTTTAGGCATAGGGCAGTGAAGGTCCTGTTCCTACAAGCCTGTCACTAATGAAATGTGAAGCATAATAGGATATGTGTCAACCTATTGGCCCTGGTGTTTGTTTTTGTACATTATATCTTATATTTATCCAATCGGGAACAGTCAGTAAAGTCCCAAGTATGACTAACACAAATTAGAATGAAAGAGATTGTAAATGTGTCCAGAGATATAGAGTTGTACATGATCTAATTTAAGAGAAATCTGTAGAACACTGAAAATAAAATATAATATGATATAAAATGAACATCCAGAATGCTTCCTTTATGAAGTATATGGAGAATTACTATAATTATGTCATATTTCATTATAGCATGTTATACTTCAGTTATTACCTTCTTTGTGTTCCCAAAAACTGATATTGGATCAAATATTAAATAAAACCTATTAAAATACATTCTGGTGTCAAGCGTATTGTGTTTCAGTTGACATAGTATAAGCCATTACTGAATAAAATAAGCAATTATCAATATTCCGAACTTTTGAATGTAGTTAAGTGTTGCACAAATATAAATCTCATAAATATACATTTTAGGCTACAGTTGTTTGTACACAAAAAGTTTTTTCATCTGTCGATCTATGTATAAGCAGTGTGGATCCATATGCACATGGCTGAATGGAAGTACAGTACATTTTATTGTAGCCCAATATTTTATATACTCTAGCTTCATTGCTGTAGTGTATCTGGGAATGAAAATATGGCAATACATTTAATACATGATGCTACAAGCGTTTGATTTGGTCGCCTTACGAGACAGACTACTATGAGAATTTTTTAACATGATTGGTCCAGACTTTTAACTGATCATCCAAAAAATAAATCACTGCAAACAGCGACCCTTAGTGGACACTGTCCACTGGCACATACAGATTTCTAGTTCAGTGTTTTGTATGAAAAATATTAGAACATGTAATTAGGTTGTGCGACTGAAGATCACATCAATGTACACTATAAGGACAAAAGTATTGGGACGCCTGGCTATTAATCCAACAGGGAGTTTAATGACATTGCATTTAAATACATAGTTAATAAGGAGCTGGTCCACCTTTGCAGATGTAACAGCTTCCACTCTTCTTTGATGGCTATCCACTTTGAGTGTTTCTGTGGGAATTGTGGTGTTTCTGAGGTCAGGCACTGATGTTGGACGAGAAGTCTCCGTTCGTAATTTTTGTTCCAGTTCATCCCAAAGCTGTTTGATGGGGTTACGGTCAGGGTTCTGTGCTGTCCAGTCAAGTTCGACCCGAAATAAATCAACCCAAACCATGACTTTATGGACCATGCTTTGTGCACTGGGGTGGTAAGAGGTGTGTCCCAATACCTTTGTCCATATAGTGTATTTTGGAACATACTGACTCGTTAGAGTTCGGCACACTTCGGTAAATTCCGTCGTATTTCGCCGTCACGTCGGAGTCGAACGAGTGTCGAATCGGCAGTCCCAGGTTTACCATAATGGCAGGTCAGTAAATCCTCTCAAAAATGTCTTCTTGTTATTCAGCGAATGCGTTCGTTCGATTTAAAGCAGGCTTTAATGCTATTTACCACTTCTTGTGGGAGCTTTGGCTTGTTGCTAACCTTTTTGCCGACCTTTTGTCAACTCAGTGAAAGTGTGAGCTGCCTTCCTTCGACAAGTACAGATTCACAGATCTTCAAATAATGCGTATAGGAAAATTCCTTGCGTGATATATTTGTGTATCGTGTGAAGAAGTTCAAACGAACAGCCAGGCACGGAGAAGTTCAGCAGCGTGACTGACAAAGCCTCACGAAAAGGGTTCTAACACTTGTCCCACGACTGATACATGTTTACACTGTACTCCAGTCGTCCCTTTATAGTTAACTGAAGTGAAAATGTATAGTATTTCTCTGTGCAGCTAGGCTCTGGGAGGTTTCTAAACCTGGACGCTAAACCTCTTTTTGTTAACTCTCTCATCGCTAAGTAGAGACCCGTCCAGAGTACACTATAGGGAAACATGTATTGAGACGCCTAACCGTTCCACCAACAGGGACTTTAATGATGTTGTATTCAAAAACGTAGACTTTATTATGGCGTTAGTCTCCTTTTGCAGCTATAACAACTTACACTGTTCTTGGAAGGTTTTCCACAAGATTTCTAGGAATTTGTGCCCATTCATTCTGTAGAGCATTGATGAGACACTGATGTTGGACGAGAGGGCAGTTCCAGTTCACCCTGTTGGATGGAGTTGAGTTTAGGGCTCTGGGTGGGCCAGTCAGTTGAAAGCATGGCACTGTCCAAAATGTCTTGGTATGCTGAAGCATTAAGATTGTCTTTCACTGAAAGTAAGAGGCCTAGCCCAAACCCAGGAAAACAGGTGTTTCCCAATACTTTTGTCCATGTAGTGTAATTCTGGCTTATTTAAGTTTATACGTTTAGGTGATGGCTAGGCTACAGTGAATGTACAATGAAGAATGTATGGGATCATTTGAAATTGTGTCAAGCCTAATTCACCCCTAGAATAAACTATTAAAGACTTCTTGTTGCTCTCTTTTAACCCATGGATTTAGTTGGGCTACTACATTTTCCCACTGCAAAAAATAGGAACCATCAGAAGTTCCTTTTGGCTCAGAAGTTCCTTTTGGCTCCTGGTGGATTTTTCAATTATGGTGGTTAGTAATGCTATTTTGTGGGTTGACATCACTAATGATCTAAATGATTTAACAGGTCTCATATGTTAAATATTCCATATCTAGATCCATTAAATGGCTCTAAATGTGTTCTAGAGAAAACTGGTGCTTTTTAATAGGGACCATTTAGCCGGTTTCTAATAGGAAGCAAAAAATCAGGTTTGAATTCTAATAGTTCTTATGATCTTCTGCAGCAGGATTGCCAGCTTGAAGCATGTGAAAATGTGCTGTTATTTGGAGAAAATTTCTTACTTAGTCAGTTTCTGCTCTCTGTATCCCTCTTAGACAGGTACCAAGAACAGCTGCAACAAGATTCACTATCCCTCTGCTCTGAGCAGCGTGTGAGCACTGAGCTTCTGGACAAACTTGTCCTCCAGCTGAACCGCATTTACCCCCAAATACTGACAGACAGAGAAGTACAGAAAGTAAGTATATCCTTAGAATATATTGAAGTTTGACAGGATCACCCAAAATCCACCATGTGTTAGGTTCTGTAACTGTTTCAGTTATGTAACTTTGCAGACTTTCCTTTTTTTTTTTACCCAGACTTATGAAGAACAGCACATTTTATATTCAGATGCACTTTTACACACCCTGTCTGTTCTCCATGCCCTTCATTTATGAGTAATGATGGTGATCTAATGACTTGACAGTGACTGACTGGCATGTGCATTTGTTGATCTTACCAGAGGAGAAGGAAAATATTCTCTTTTAATTACCTGTTAATTATATTTTGTTAGCAATACAATGTTTAAACCTGACAGTGTTGCTACAATGTTTAAACCTGACACAGGCTTACTTGCAGTCTTTTGTCTTACTTTCAGAGCATTTTCTTTTTTATTTCAATTGTTCCCCCATTTAATTGTTATTGTAGGCTGTTCCTTGTTGTGCAACCAGCCTCAGGAGTGTAACTAGTCCTCTGGATTAGAACACTGTTGGAGAGTAACACTGCGTCCCATTGTACTTAGAAGTTGTAGAAATTGGTATTCCCAATTTGCATTATTTGGAGAAACATGTAGGCTCTGCCTACAGAAAACATGTTTTTTCCCTCAGCACATTAGGTCATATTTTTGATTGCAGTGACCATTACTGCACATCAACAATGTAAAAAAAGTCATTAAATAAAATGCGGCCACTGTGCGGTATCCTCACCCACTTCCACTCATCCACTCAGCTATTTGTAAACGCTCAACATGCGTACAATGCAAGTGACTATCCAGCTATTATTGCTATCATGTAATCCCATATGGCTTGGTAAATGCTTTGTCCATCTTCCAGGTTTTTATAAACGATGTGCTGAGGGACATGCTAAACTGTTTTGTGATCGTCTACTTAGATGATATCCTTATTTACTCTAAGAATATGCCGGAGCACGTATCACATTTGCGGAAGGACCTTCGTCGTCTGCTCTCGTACGGGTTGTACGCCAAGGCCAAGAAACGAGTTTCATGTATGGCAGGGATGGGGATGAATGAGAGAAAGGTGATTGCAGTGGCCGGAGCCCTGTACAATAAAGGAGTTGCAACGGTTCCTGGGCTTCGCCAACTTTTACCGCAGATTCATCTGGGGGTTCAATTTTGTGGTGATTGCAGTAATTGCAGTAAGAGAAAGGTGATTGCAGTAACTGAGTGGCCGGAGCCCTGTACGATAATGGAGTTGCAACGGTTCCTGGGCTTCGCCAACTTTTACCGCAGATTCATCTGGGGGTTCAATTTTGTGGTAGCCCCGCTCACGGACCTCCGCAGAAACAAACCCAAAACCATCCGCTTTGCATCCTCTGCCCGCGAAGCCTTTATCAGGATCAAGGCGCTGTTTACCACAGCGCCCGTCTTAAAATTACCCAACCCGACAAAGCCCTCCGTGGTCGAGATGGATGCTTCTTAGGTTGGTCTGGGAGCGGTGCTCTTAGAGAAACATGAAACCCCAGGAAAACTCCACCCTTGTGTGTTTTTCTCAAGGAAGCTGACCGGTGCGGAGCACAACTACGACATTGGGAACCATGAACTGCTTGCAGTCAAAGCCGCGTTAGAGGGGTGGCATCATTGGCTGGAGGGAGTGCATCACCCCTTTGTTGTATACACTGACCACCGCAACCTAGAATACATCCAGCACGGGAAGCGTTTAAATCCTCCGCAGGCACGCTGGGCTCTGTTTTTCACTAGGTTTGATTTTAAGATCACGTACAGGCCAGGGTCCAAGAATGGAAAATCGGACGTGTTGTCGCTCCGTTTTTCCGCATCTGTGGAGAACTCTGAACCTGAACCGATCATTCCAGCAGCTCTTATTGCTGCTCCCATTAAATGGGATCTGGACTCCCAAATAGAGAGCATGACTGCGGTCCATCCAAATCCCCAGGCCTGTCCCCCCGGTAAGACGTTCGTGCCCAAGACCCTTCGAACCCAGGTCTCACACGACGCCTGCCAAAGTCCATCCCAGGATCCAAAAGACAGCCGAGGCCCTTAAACGGAAGTACTGGGGACCGAACCTCAAGGGTGATATTGTGCATGCTGTCAATTCTTGCTCAGTGTGCGCCGTCACTAAGGTCCCATGTACGTTGCCAGCCGGTAAATTAATGCCCCTGCCTGTTCCGCAGAGACCATGGTTCCATATTGAAGTGGACTTCGTCACGGAATCCAAAGGGTACACCACTGTTGCAGTGGTGGTGGACAGGTTCTCAAAGGGGGCGTGCTTCCTTCCGTTCAGTTCGCTGCCCACAGCCCTCCAAGTAGCGGAAGATCTGTTTCAGTCAGTGTTTCTGTACTATGGCATCCCGGAGGGCTAACTGTCATACTCACCAACACGACTGGGCAGAGTTCCTGGACTGGGCTGAGTACAGCCAGAACTCTTTGCGCCAATCTGCCACCGGCCTAACACCCTTTGAGTGTATTTACGTATTTCTCCTGTGTTCTGTGTCTCTCTCCGTAGGCCAGCAGTAACAGGGCCGTTGGATGAAGGGGAGATCACTCCAACTCTCCCAAAGGCACTGGAGGTTGAGGGGGCTCCCGTCTACCACGTTAAGCAACTGCTGGACTCCCGGAGAAGATGGGGTCATCTACAGTACTTAGTAGACTGGGAGGGATACAGTCGCGAGGAGAGGAGTTGGGTCCCGGCTGAGGAAAGGTAGTGAAACCTTCTCGCCAGTGCAGGAGGGGTGGGGGGTACTGTTACGTCCTTGCCGCCTCCGCCACGGCCTCAACGGGAACCCTCACCTGAGTCCACTTCACTCCCCCCCCCGTCTCCATGTGCGGGTTTGTTTATGTTTGGCGCGGCATCAGGGCAACACACCTGCAGCGCGTGAGGACTTCGGCCCACAGCTGATTGCCGTTGCCATGGTGCCCGCTAAGTGTCACCTGTAAGTCGTCTGTCTTTGTGTTAAGAGTCAAGTGTCAAGTACCTTATGATTGGTATTGCCATTCTTGGACCCTGGCCTGTACGTGATGTTTTGAGTTCCTTATTAAAACCTCTGTACTTGCTGCATTTGCGACCTCCTTCCCCTGGTAGACATGACACTTTTCAACAAATTGAACGGAACAATTTCTGTTTATTTTCTTAGTTTAACATAAAAATAAATAAAACAAATAAACAGTAATTGAGTATTTAAGTTTGCATAAATGAGTTTTCTGTAATGGATGTGTAATTCAAAATATATTGACATATAGTTATCATTTATTATATCAACAAAACTATGCAAACATTTGCTCTTGATTTTAATAAAAACTCTAATAATAATGAGTCAAAATTGAAGACCTGCATTATTTTGACATATTTTTGTTGAATTACATGAACGACTTCATTAATCAAAATGGGGGCGCGAGTCGAGAATCCGCCGGACCGTGTAGACAGGACCACCGTCTATCATCCATGGCGGAGGGGGGACCGGAGACTGGGGAGACAGAGGGGAAAAGAAAACAGGTTTAAGGTGAGACATGTGGAAAACGGGGTGTATTCTAAGAGAGGCAGGCAGCTGGAGCCGAAATGTGACAGGGTTGTGTCTGTGGGTGATGCGGAAGGGCCCGATGAATCTTGAGGTGAGCTGGGGGGAGTCGGTGTGAAGGCGGAGGTTCCTGGTGGAGACGTAAACTCTGTCACCCACGTGAAGGAGCCGTCTTGGGGGTAGCGTGGCCAGGAGCGCTGCCGATCAGCCACGAAGCAGCGGAGGAAGTGCTCCAGCTGTTGGTTGGCACGCTCCGTCTGACCATTAGTTTGGGGGTGGTGCCCGGATGACAGGCTGACAGTGGCACTGATCAGACGGCAGAAGGCCCCCCAGAACTTGGAGGTGAACTGGGGCCCTCTGTCCGAGACGACGTCCTTGGGGAACCCATGCAGACGGACGACGTGCTCGAGGACCAGTTCGGCGGTCGTTTTGGCCATGGGGAGTCCGGTAAGCGCCACTAGGTGCACAGCCTTAGAGAAACGGTCCACGATGGTGAGGATGGTGTCTGTCCCATTGGAGGTGGGCAGGCCGGTGACAAAGTCGAGCGCGATGTGCGACCAGGGGCGGCGCGGCACGGGGAGAGGCTGGAGAGGGCCGGCGGCCAGCCGGTTGGGGGCTTTCGACCGGGCACACACCGCGCACGCTCGGACGAAACTCCGGGTGTCCGTGGCCAGGGAGGGCCACCATAAGGCTCGCCGCAGGAGGTCCTGGGTCCGGGATACACCAGGGTGACCCGTGAGCACGGAGGAGTGGGCCCATTGGAGCGCTTCAGAGCGCAGTGCAGCAGGGACGTACAGGTGTCCTGATGGTGTGTTCGTGGGTGGTGGATCCGAGGCGTGCCCCTGGCGGACGCGATCTTCCAACCCCCACCGGAGAGGAGCCAGGATGAGTCGTGGGGGGAGGACAGGCACGGGATCCGTCCAGGGACTCTCCACCTGGTGCTGCCGTGAGAGTGCATCCGCCTTTGAGTTTTTGGACCCCGGACGGTATGACAGGTGGAAAACAAACTGTTCGAAGAAGAGAGCCCACCGCGCCTGCCGGGGGTTGAGTTGTTTAGCCTGCTGGATCGTGACCAGGTTCTGGTGGTCAGTCCAGACGGTGAATGGGTCACTGCCGCCCTGGAGTCAGTGACGCCATTCCTCCAGGGCCCACTTGATGGCCAGCAGCTCGAGGGACCATACACCGTAACGCCGCTGGGTGGGATTAAACTTCCTGGAGAAGAAGCCGCACGGGTGCAGTACAGTTGGTGGGCCAGCAGCCTCTGGAGAACTGCCCTGACATGCTGGGTGTGCTCTGCCAGTGTCCGCGAGTAGATCAGAATGTCATCGAGATAGGCGAAGCACCACTTACCCAGCATGTCGCGAAGCACGTCTGTGATGAAGGGCTGGAACACCGCCGGACTGTTACACAAGCAGAACGCCGTTTTCCACTCATCGCCCTCTGTGGCGCGTCCCAGGTTGTACGCACTCCGTAGGTCCAGTTTGGTGTAATACTGGGCGCCAGAGAGAGTGTCCAGGGCGGTGTTAATGAGTGGAAGAGGGTGGCGATTCTTCACCGTAACACGGTTGAGCCCCCGGTAATCGATGCATGGACGGAGGCCCCCGTCTTTCTTCTTCACGAAGAAGAACCCCGCGGCCGCTGGGGATGATGAGGGGCGAATGGTACCATGGCGGAGCCCCTCGGCAATGTACTCGTCCAGGGCCTTCCTCTTCCCCGCAGTCAGGGAGTAAAGACAGCTGCAGGGCGGAATCGCGCCTGGCAGCAGGTCGATCTCGAGGTCGTAGGGGCGATCAGGGGGGCAGCTGGACAGCCCGGCGTTGGCTGAAGACCGCGGCCAGGTCGCGATACGGGACGGGAATGGCCTCGCGGTCGACATCGAGGGCCTCGGACTCCCCTGAGCATGTAGCAGCCCGATCGCGGAGACAGAGTTCCGCACAGATCGGACCCCACTGAAGGATCTTCCCCTGGGTCCATGAGATGAGGGGATCATGTTGGAGGAGCCAGGGATATCCAAGGACGACAGGCGGTGAGGAGAGGGAGGTGACGAGGAAGAAGAGGGTCTCCCGGTGGGCACCGACGGAGAGAGTGTGGGGTTGGGTCTGGTGAGTGACGGGACCCGGAGATAGGGGCTGACCATCGATGGCAGTGATGAGGATGGGCCGGTGGAGCGCCTCGAGTTTCATCCCCTGCTGGGCAGCAAAAGCCTGATCGACAAAATTCCCAGCCGCCCCCGAGTCCACAAAGGCAGTGGTCGCGATCCATCGGTGGCCCAGCAGGAGGTGAACCTGTACGGTGAGCCGGGAAACGCCCGGCTGAAGGAAGACAGCGGCGAGCGGACCAGATGAGTTCCTCCCCCTACTCACCTGGTCTGGTCGTTTCCCGGACGGAGAGGGCAGACAGCACGATGGTGTTCCGGGGAGGCACAGTAGGCACAGAGCCCAGCGTGGTAGCATCGCTCCTTCTCCGCAGTGGACAGGGAGGCGCGGCCGATCTGCATGGGCTCCCCGGCTCCGGAATGGGCATCTGAGGCGGGGAGAGGCCAGGAAGACGGGGCAAGGAATTCGGGGCTGGGTCTGGTATTGGGCACCCCAACCGGCAGGGCACGGCTGGTGGTTCGGGGGCGGGCGCTCATGCGCAGATCTACCCGCAGGGCAAGCTGGATCATGCCTTCCAGGGTGTCAGGGAGCTTGCAGATGGCCAGCTCGTCCTTCAGGCGGGGGGAGAGCCCCTCGTAGTAGGCCATCCGGAGAGCCGCGTCGCTCCAGGCCGTCTGCACCGACACCGGAACTCAGTGGTGTAGCGACTTGCCGGACGGTCGCCCTGCCGCAGGTGATAGAGACGGGAATCGACCTCCACCTCGCTCTCGGGATGTTGAAAGGCAGCCCTGAGCTGTTCCGTGAAGTCGGGATAGCAGTAGGCAGCGTCGCTATCCGACTTCAGGACCGCCGTGGCCCATTCGGCTGCCTGCCCGGTGAGGAGGGACGTCAGAAGCGTGATGCGGTTCCGGTCCGAGGGGTAGCGGTATGGCTGAAACTCAAAAACAAGGGACAGGTTAGTGAGGAACACATCACACTTCCTGTCCACTCCATTCCACTTTTCAGGCAGGGATATTTTGGGTACATTCGAAGAGGGAGGGGGGTGGGTTGGAGGAAGCGGGGCAGGGGCCGCCGCCTGGGGCATAGGTTCCGCGGCGGGATGGCTCTGCTGGTCCCGTTGCAGGCGGGTGAGCTGCGTGCGATGCGTAGCCACCTCCTGCTTCAGGATTACCAGCTCGACCGCCTGCCGGTTCACCATGTCCACCAGGCGAGCGAAATCCGCTGGGCACACTGTGGACTCAGTCATTCTGTTATGAAGCAGACACGAATAGGACTGACAGGTCGCCCAGTGTTGCGTGAGGGAAGAGCCCAATCGCGGATTGGCACGAAGAGG